>PVJA010006369.1:0-51903 GCA_004027025.1 Myocastor coypus
TCAGCAAATTCTGGCGGGAAGGTTGGGGTGCGGGTTTAGGGCTGCCGAGTCTCCTCCACAGTATTTAGGGTGAGGAGTGGCCTTTTTTTTTTTTTTTTTTTTTTAAGGCAAGCTCTAAGCCAGGCATGGTGGCGCACTCCTGTAATCCCAGCACTCAGGAGGCTGAGGCAGGAGGATCGCTGAGAGTTTGAGACCAGCTTGGGCTACAAAACTGAGCTCAAGGCCAGCCTGAACTGTACAGCGAGACCCTGTCTCAAAAAGACATAAATAAATAAATAAATAAATAAATAAATAAATAAGGCAGGCTCTCGGTATGCAATGCAGGCTGACCTTAAACTCATTATGTAGTGCAGGCTAGCGTCAAGCTAGCGTCACTTCCTCCTTCTCAGTCTCCTGAATGCTGGTGTGCCTGGCCAACAGTGGATTTCTTTTTTCTTTTTTCTTTTTTTTTTTTTTTTTAGGGCAGAGTCTACAGGCACAGCGTATTCGGGTCTCACTACTCACCTGTTCACAGCCTCCCAGGAGCTGGGGTTACAAGTGTGCACTACCACCTCCAGTTTCAATTACCATATCAGCACACCCCAGGGACCGGGGGCCGGGCCAGCACTATAGGCCCGGCCCCTGGCCACAGTGTCTGCTTGCAGGCACTTCAGTCCACTGAGCTATTTGGCTGGCCCCAATAATGGATTTCTTTTTTTTTTCTTCTTGTTTCAGAACTTTTATTTGTTTGTTTATTTTATTTTTATAGCAAGCTCAGCTTGCCCTGAGGGCAGGGCTGGGGCAGCATGTGGTGCCAGGTATCGAACCGCGGTCCCTGCAGCCGCCCAAGCTTTCCCAAGCAGGCGCTTTAGACCACTGAGCCATCCTGCCAGGCCCCAATAGTGGATTTCTTAAATTTAACTTTTAACAATTTTATCACTTTCCCTCTTGTAAATTACAAAGATAGGACCAGTCTTTGTGTTGGTTGCAATCAAGATGTGGCCATTGTCCCATGAAGGCTTAGTAGGTAGTTAGAGATCAACCACATAGGGGACCCCAGGACAGCTATTAAGTGAAAACTCTTTAAGAGGCTTTCCCTCTGCCCCCACATGAAGGAGACCATTGATGTCATCTCAGGTATCACTGTATTGTCCCTGAAGGACATGGGGAACAGCTCTTGCTGTGGAGGAAAAGCTACCGGTGTCATTATAAATAACAAAAGGGAGTTTATCAGTAAGAGAGGACAATGCGTGTCTTCTCAGGTCCAGGAAGGTGGCAGTCAGCCTGTTCTTTCCCCCGCTGCTCCAACGCCCACTGGGTACCTCTGGGGACAGTCATTTTCCTTGCTCCCACTTCTCCACGTATGTGTAGCCAGCAGGGCATCACACCAATTTTATCATAAAGGCACGGTATTGTGACTGTATAATACCCACAGTTATGCTTTGGAATATTTCTATTGATGAATTATTAATTTTAATTTTGTGAGCTTTATTATGTTAAATAATGAGTAGTTAACAGGAAAACATCAAAAACTAAAGTACTGAATTTTTAATGCCTACTGAGTGTTTATAAAAGGCATCAGAACATCCAACATCAACTGATTTTGATGTGTAGTCTAAAAAATAACAACAGACACAAATTCCTATTTGAATTACAGTGAAGATACCAGCAGAGTTCTACAACAAGAATCATCTTTACTTCTGTTGCCATGCCTGTACCACTCTGCATACATGACAAGAGCGTGTTCCACACGCATGTCGCCTACACTGAGAGCACATGTATCTTGCTTTCCTGCCCTTTTTGTAGATGCTTGGCATCTTGCCAGTCTTGCTGTTTTGTCAGCAGGATCTTAGTATACTACACAATGTAGAGTTAACAGAAATGTGAAATATCAATAAAGTATTAAATGCTTAATAGGTAGTGCACATTTAGAATAAATACCATTTTAACATCAGTTATGTACTTGTTTGCAAAACCTAAAAATATCAGCAACTGATTCCTAGATGAACTGCAGCGATAATATTGACAGAACTTTACCACAAAAATCAGTTTTGCCTCAACCGTCACTGCCAAGGCAGTCTTCGCGCATGACAGCTGCACGCCTCCTGCACGCCTCTCACTTACATGGACAGCACATGTGCCTGGCTTTCCTTTCCTGTGTGGCAGGCCGTCTTGTCACCTCTCTTGTCTTCCTGTTTTGTCAGGAGCTTCTCACTGTATTGCACAGTGTTCTCTTACCAGAAAAATAGAATATCAATAATATCATATAACCAATCATAATGATTGCTTAAGGTAGACATCAAAATTTTCACATCTGCTGTTACCTACTTATAAAACCTAAAAGATAACATCAAAAATAAAAAACTAGGGATGGCTAAATAGCTCAGCAGATTAAATAAAGCACCTACGTAGGTAGACGCAGAGGCTGGGTTCTGATACCTGGTCTGACTTGCAGGCCCCGCCCCCCGGGGAGTGCTGAGGCTGCAGTTGAGACCAGGGATGGTTGTACACGCCTGTAATCCCGGCTCTGGGGAGGCTGAACACAGGATCACTGAGTCCAATCTTCATCGCGAGACCCTGTAGACCCTGTACTAAGTACTAAATAAACAAATAAATGATAAAAACCTATGTCAACTTCAGTGTAAACACAAATGAAAGCCTATCCCAGAATAAGCTTTGCTTCAACTGTTACATCCAAAGCAGTTTTCACACATGAAAATTACGTGTGCCCCACACAAGTATCACTGCACTGACAGCATGTATGTTCTGTTCACCTTGTCCTTTCTTGTAGGGGACAGTTGACAATTTCTTGGCTTTCCTGTTGTCATAGGAGATCTTTGAGACATCATGCCTGCTTGTTGTCCTGTCAGCTCACCAGTGTGGACCACAATTTTTCTGCATAGCTACGCAGGGAGAAGCTTTTACTTTTCCTGTACTATAGATGCTCTTATGAGTTCCTGTCCCATCTTCTAAAAAAAACTTTATAAGTGATATCTTCAACCTGACATTTGCTTTGTTGACTATCAAGTATGTTTGTGATTGAGTAAAACATAACCAATGACCAGAACTTCATGCTCGGAGTAATGTCATAGTTGCTGCTTAACTCGTGAGCAACGTCTATTCCACCTTTGCTTTTGTTATAGCAAGTTTCTACCTCAGACTTGTGTCTTCTCAAGGTTTCCCTATCAATATGCCCATTATGGGGCAATGTTTATATGGGAGGCACCATGGGCATGTTATACCTTTTTTTCCCACAAGGATATTTATTTTTAATTTTTAAAATAATTTTATTTATTTATTTATTTATTTATTTATTTATTTCTTGTTTCAGAACCTTTGTTTGTTTATTCACTCATTTTTATGGCCGACTCAGCCCACCCCAAGTGCGGGGCTGGAGCAGCATGTGGTGCCAGGGACCGAACCACGGTCCCTGAAGCTGCCCAAGTTTTCCCAAGCAGGCGCTTTAGACCACTGAGCCATCCCACCGGGCCCCTAGATATTTTTTTTTTTTTTTTTTTTTAGATATTTATTTTTTAAAGAGAATAAAAACAATAAAAAAATCAGGAATTGTATAATGGTTGTTATATTTCATATTGTTGTCTTCAAATTAATTGTTCAGACTACCAAATATAAGCATACACAGTTGTCCACAAAGTTATAAAAAATTAAAAAGGACAAAGAGGAAAACTTAAGCATTAACTGGTCTTTTCAGTAGACCAGCAGAAATCAGCATAATAATTATCTAGCTATCCTCTGTGTATATATATATATATATATATATATATATATATATATATATATATATTTTTTTTTTTCCCCCTGCCTTCTTTTTTTTCTTTTCTCTTTTCCTCATCCCAGTTGTTCCTTCCTTTTGAACAGTTTCTTTCCCTTTCATAGTTCTGTTGTACATTTTAGATATTATTTACTCTTTCAGGCTCTTACATTAGACAGTATGATGTTTACCCATGCAGGTCTCATTTATTTTACTTTTGAGTATGGTCTCTAGTTACATCCATTTGCTTATAGAATCCACTTTCCCATTAAAGCTTTGAGTGCCTCTTTTTCTTAATAGCTGAGTAATACTCCATTGTGTAAAATACATCTTTTGTATCCATTCCTCAGTTGATGGGCATTTGAGTTGTTTCTAAGATTTCGTATGACAAGTTGTGCTGCTATAAACATTGGTGCATATCTATCGCTGTGGTATGATTTTCCCAGTTTGTCTGGAAAAATATCCAGTAACAGAATAGCTGAATTGAACAGGCCATCAGTCCTAGCTTTTGAGAAGTCTCTGCACTGATTTCCGTAGTGGTTGTACCTGTCAGTGCTTTCAACCACAGTGGAGAAGGGTTCCGATTTCCTCAGCCCCACCAGCGTTGGTTATTGTTTGAATTCTTGATGATAGCAGATGTTTCTGGTGTGGTATGGAATCTCAGTGTTGATTTAACTTTCATGTCTAGAATGAACAATGATGTTAAATATTTTTTCATATATTAATTTACCATTTTTATTTCTTATCTGAGAAGTGAGTATTCATCTCAGTTGCTCTTTTCCACTGTGACTTTAAATTTTGAGAGCCTTTTTTTTTTAATTCTTTATACTTTCAACATAGAAGGTACCTTATGAAATGGGGCTGTTTGCTCAGGAAGTTTTCATCTTCTTACAGTGGAAACAGCCATAGGTAGTTTTATTTTAATACTTAAATCTTTGATCCATTTTGACTGTAGTTTAGTGCATGGTCATAGATATGAAGCCAACGTTAGCCTTTGGCATGTGGAAAACCAGTTTAAGCAAGACTATTGAAGAGGCTATCTTTCTTCCAGGGAATATGTTTGCACCCTTTGTCAAAAGTAAGGTGGGCATTTGTCTAAGGGACAGTTGGCAAAAATTGTTTCTCCATTCATGGGTTATTTTTTATTTTTTATTTTAGGGAAGGATCTACAGGGTACTCAAGGTCTCACTACTAGATCAGACTATCAGTGATGCACCTATTTACAGCTTCGTAAAAGCTGGGATTACAGGAGTGCACCACCACTCCCAGACTCATAGGCTTTCTTTTTATGTGGCTGGTGATTTCTTTTGATATGCAGAAACCTCAAAAAGATGAGATCTCAGTTTTCAATTCTTTGGGGTATTTCCCTTGCGGTTTAATTTTTGTTCATGAACTCTCTACCTTCCCCTGTGTCTTCAAGATTCTTATCTACTTTCTTCTCAGTAGATTTGGTAGTTTTATTTTATTATTTTTAACACAATATATGTTTAATAATGTTAACCTAAGAACCAACAGGGTACCTTATGAAATGAGGCAGTTTGTGTAGGAAGTTTTCATCTTCTTAGGGTGGGAACAGCCATAGGTAGTTATTTATTTGTTTATTGCATTATGGCTGGCTCAGCCTGCTCTGATGATGGGGCTGGTGCAACATGTGGTGCAAGGGGTCGAACCGCAGTCACTGCAGTTGCCTAAGCTTTCCTAAGCAGGTGTGTTAGACCACTGAATCATCTTGCTGGCCCCAGTAGTTTTATTTTAATATTTAAATCTTTGATCCATTTTGATTGTAGTTTAGTGCACGGTCATAGATATGAAGCCAGTGTTAGCCTTTGGCATGTGGAAAGCCAGTTTATTTATTTTTTTTTTATTTTATTTTATTTTATTTTTTTTTTTTTGGAAAGCCAGTTTAACCAAGACTATTAAAGAGGCTATCTTTCTTCCAAGCAATATGTTTGAACCCTTTGTCAAAAATAAAGTAGTTGGCTATGTTTATAGTTGTGTCTGCATTTTCTCATCTCCTCTATTGTTCCACACCGATTTTATTTTATTTATTTTTTTAAAGAATTTTTTATTTTATTTATTTATGTTTTTCTTGTTTCATAACCTTTATTTGCTTATTCACTCATTTTTATGGCTGGCTCAGCAAGCACCCTGACGGTAGGTCTGGCGCAGCATGTGGTGCCGGGGATCGAACCGCGGTCCCTGAAGCCGCCCAAGCTTTCCCAAGCAGGCGCTTTAGACCACTGAGCTATCCTGCTGGGCCCCCACCACACCGATTTTATGACAGTAGCTTTGTAGTATAATTTCAAGTCAGGGACTACGATGCCTCTTTCCTTTGTTGTATAGGATTGCTTTTGTTATGCTGGTTCCAGACGAAGCTTTGTAACTTTATTTCTAGATCTGTGATATATACTAATGATATTTTAATTGAGATTTCATTGAATTTGTGTAATAATTTTTGGAGTACAGGCATTTTCACAATGTTGGTTTATACTATATACAAGCAAGGAATATCTTTCCCTTTTGGGAAATCTTTGTTCTCTTTTTTCAGAGTAGTTTAATTTTCACTGTATAAATCTTTCATTTCCTTTGTCAGATTCCTAAGTAATTCATTTTTTCAGATGTCATTGTGAAAGGCATGGCTTCCCTAATTTCTCTCTCAGTGCTTTTATTATTTGCATACAAAAATGCCACTGATTTTTGAGTGCTGACTTTGTATCCTGCTATGCTACTGAATTGGTATATGAAATCTACAAGCAAGCCTCAGTGCAGATTTTGGATTCTTTTATGTGCATAAGCATCACGTCATCTGCAAATAATAATTTTACTTCTACCTTTCCAGTCATTACTCCTTTCATTTATTTCCCTTGTTTAACAGCTCTGCCTAATGTTTCCAGAACTGTTTTGAATAGGAGTGGTGACAGTGGATATACTTGTCTTGTACTTGATTGTAAAGTGAAGGTTTTCCATTTTCTGTGCATTTGATATGACGGTGACTGTTGGTTTGTCATAGATGGCTTTCATGATATTGAGTTAAACACCATCTATTCTGATTTTTTTAGGGTGTTTTTTTTTTTTTTTTTGTCATGTATAAATGTCAGACTTCATCAAAAGGTTTTTCTGTATCTATTGAGATGAAAATGTGTTTTTTGTCTTTTCCTCTGTTGATGTGGTACGTTACATTTATTAATTTGCATACATTAACCCATCTCTGCATTCCTGGGATATATTCTACTTGCTCATGATGTATAATCTTCTTGATGATTTCCTGGATTCTGTTTGCCAGTATTTTATTGAGGATTTTTGCATCTATGCTCATTATGGAGATTGGCCTATATTCCTCTCTTTTGTATGGGTTTTTCTCTGGTTTTGGTGACAGATTAATACTTGCCACCAAGAATGTGTTTAGGAGAGCTGCTTCCCTTTAAATTTTGTTGCAGAGATGGAGAAGAAGTCTTATAAAATTCAGCTGTACATTCATCATAACCTGGGATTTTCTGTGTTGGTTTTTAAATAACTTTTCAATTCCATTTACTGATAGTTATTCAGAATTTTATATCCTGTTGATTAAGCTGTGTTAATTCATATGTACCCAGGAATCTGTCCATCTCTTCTGTGTTTTCCATCCTATGAGAGTAAAGATTTTTGAAGTAGGTATTGGTGACCTTCTGAATTTATATAGGATCTGTAGTGATTTCACCCTTTTTATTCTTGATTGCATGAATTTAAAATTTTTCTTTTTTTTATTTGATAAGGTTGGCAAAGGAATTATCAATTTCATTTATGCTTTCACAGAACCAACTCTTTACTGTGTTAGTTCTTTGTATTGTTTTCCTCATCTCAATCGTGTTCATTTCTGCTCTAATCTTTAAAATGTCCTGCCTTCTTTGGGTTTTGAGTTTGACTTGCTCTCCTTTTTCTAGAAGCTTCCAGTGTAGTTGTTTATTTGGACCCATTCTGTCTTTTTGATTGGAGAATTTACTGTTGCAAATTTCCCCTCTTAGGACTGCTTTCATTGCATCCTGTAGACTCTGGTAAGTTGCACCTGCACTTTTGTTTGATTATAAACATTGCTTAATTTCTTCATTAATTTCATCTGTGACTCATTGATTGTTCAAGAGGACATTATCTAACTTCATGTTTTATGGAGTTTTCGCTGTTTCTCTTGTCAGTAATTTCCAGTTTCTTTGTACGATGGGCAATAATGTGCATGGGACAATTTCAATTATTTTACATTTACGTAAGCATGTTCTATGTGGTGGTACATGGTCTATTTTGTAGAACATCCTATGTACAGCCAAGAGTGTATTCTGAAGTTGTTGGGTGGGACATTCTATAAAGATCTACTAATTTCATTTTTTCACAAGTCTGGTTTAGTTCTGTCTTTTTTTTTTCTGATTTTTTTGCCTAGTTGATCTATCTCTTTGTGACAGTGGGATGTTAACGTCTCCCATTATAATTATGTCATTGCTCATTGATTTGGGGGGGGCAGGACCAGGGTTCAAATTCATGACCTTGCACTTGCCAGGCAGGCACTTGTGCCATGGAGCTATCTCCCAGGCCCCTACTCATTGATTTTTAACATCTGTTAAAATTTATCTTATATAGTTGGGTTGTAACATATCTGGTGCATATAAATTTATGATTTTTATCTCTTATCCTTGATGCTTTTCTCTAAAAGTAGTGGTTTCTATGTCTTTTGATCAATGAGGTTTGAAGTTCACATTGTCAGCAACTGGTATAGCTACCCCTGCTTTTTTCTAGGTTCCTGTCACATGGAGTATTGTTTTCTATCCTTTGAGTTTCTGTCTGTAAATTTCATTTTGAATTAAATATGTTTTTTGTATACAGCATATTATTGAATTTTTGCTTCTCAATTCACTCTGCCAGTGTGCTTCTTTTGATTGGTGAGTTGAGGCCATTTACATTGATGGTTATAACTGATACGTGCTGACTTATCTTTGTCATGTTATTTTCCTGGTGTAGGTTTCATACTGATCCCCTCAGTTCAACTGCTTGCTTTGCTTAGTGTCAACTCTATCTTTTTTTTTTGTATGTATTTAGTATAGGATCTACAGGGTCTCACTACACAGATGACATTCATAGTGATCCTCCTGTTTTCAGCCGCCCAAAGGCTGAGATTACAGGCATGCACCATGCCCAGTCTGAATTACAGTCTTAGAGTCCCTTGGGGGCAAGGACAGCACAGGGGATCAAACCCTGATCTCTGCACCTGCCTAAGCAGGCATGTTAGTCTTCTGGGCTATCTGGCCAGTCTGCTATCATTGTTCTTGAAGTTTTGGTTGTTTCTGTTTCTTTCAAGAATAACTGTCAGAACTCTTTGTAAGGTTGGTTTGAGGATCATGAATCTCTTCAGTTGTTCTTTGTTGTGGAAGTATCTTATCTCACCATTAATTTTGATAGACAGTTTTGCAGGGCACCTCAATCTGGGTTGGATTTTGTTTTCTTTCCTGACCTGAAATACTTCATTCTTAGCTCTTAACTTAATGGTTTATGTTGTATTGAGAAATCTGCTGGGATCCTAGTGGGCTTTCCTTATAGGTGATCTGTGTCTTTTTTCTAACTGCTTTTAATAGTCTGTTCTTTAGCTGAATTTCTGGAATCTTAGTTATTACGTGTTTATGTGTAGATTTATTTTGGTTATTGCTAAATGGTGTTTGGTGCGCCTCCTTATCTATGTGTCAAATATTTTTCCCTATGTTTGATCAATTTTCTGTGATTACTTCTGCAAATATTATTTTCATGTCATTTTGCTGACTCCTGCTGTTTTGTTGACAGCTATCCGTCTTATGCTGTTTTTTTTTCTCATCATCTTGCAGCTATTGAATTGTTATTTTCTGGTTCCTTGATTTTTTTTTTTTTTTTTTTTTTTTTTTTTTAGTGTATTTAGGACAGGGTCTACAGGGTCTCACTACATCCATCAGACTTGTTGTGATTCTCCTGTTTTCAGCCTCCCAAACACTGGGATTACAGGCATGTGCCACCACCTAGTCTCAATGGAGCCCTGTGAATAAGGCCATCATGACAGGCCAGGAATCAAACCCTGGCCACTGAGCTCTGTATAAGCAAGTTCTTGTTATTTTTAAGAGATCATTTCTTCATAGTCACTAGCTGCAATGCTGTCTTCAAGGTCAGTCTATCCTCATGTTCATTCAAACAGTTCTATGAACTTTTAATGAAATTCCTAATTTCCTGAATATCTGTTTGAATCTGTTTCATGCATTCTGATTCTTTCCTGTATTTTTCTTTTAATGTTTTCATCATGTTTCTATTCTCCTCTGTTTTTTATCTATAACTTCTTCAGATGTGACAAGAAATTCTTTAATGATTATTGTCATTTCTATTTTTACTGTTTTCTGTTGTCTATTTCTATTTTTATTTCAGAGATTATTTATGATCTGATTTCTTCTATAACCTGATGGGTTCTTTTCGTTGCTTCAGTTGCAATCATTTCCAAAGTTTCAGGTGTATGACTTTCACATTCTATGTCCTTGTCTCCTGGACTTGTTCTGAGTGAACTAGAGGTCTGAGATTGCCTTTTGCTCCTTTGTTTTGACATTTTTGAAGTTACCAATATTCACAAAGGCGAGGTGGCCATGGTGGAGGGGAGAGTCATGGGCCAGCAAGGTTCCTATGACAGTGGAGAGGCAGTGCTAGGGATCACCAATGCTTCTAAAATAGCGGGGCTCAGGCTGCCTCATAGAGAGGCTCTCCCTATTTTGGAGGGGCAGGGAAGGTCTGACTAAGTTTCCTGAAGTTTTTTGGAGCTCACCCTGGCTTACACAGTGGTGGAGGGATGAGGTAGTTTATATCTCTCTGAAATCCAAAGACTGTACTCTACAATTCTCTGTTTTGAAATTGCAACATTTCATCTGGGATTTCTGCTTTATTCCTGCATATGGTTTCTGCTGTTCAGTTTGGCATCTGTGAGCAAATGTGACATCAACTGGAAACTGGTACATCAATTATCAACTGTCACATTGTTGCTTAGTTGAGCGATGGGAGCATCAAGTCTGTTTACAATATCAGCTGGTTTGTTACTATATGAATAAAGACCTGGTGGTGAGTTCCAGTGTGGATTTCTTAATTGAAAGCATAATAACTCTTTGCATCTCCAAGGGCATAAATTTTTATGCTGTACTTTGCAGGGTTTTTGGGAATCTGCTGCCTGAAGCTAAAGTGACCATAACATGCTACAAGACGTTCATCAATAGTCAGTTATTCAGATGGCATGTAAATTGCTTGACGGTTACCTACATATCTTTGCCATGTGAATAGGTAGAAGCCAGATTGTCAACACTTTGCTTTCTTGGCAGTTGGCTTTCTCATCAAACTTCAGGAAAGTTTTAAACTTTCTTTCTTCTTTTTTTTTTTTTGTATAGGGGATTAAACTCAGGACCTTGTACTTAGCCAGGATGGTGCTTATGCCACTGAGATAAATCCCCAGCCCTTTTCAGGCAATTTTGAAGGAATCCAAATCTTCTCGATGTCATTATTCTATTTTTAGGGTTTTTTTTTTTTTTTTTTTTTTTTTTTTTTTTTTTTTTTTTTTTTTTTTTTTTTTTTTTTTTTTTTGTGGGACCAGGGTTCGAACTCACGACCTTGCACTTGCCCAGCAGGCACTTGTGCCTCGGAGCTATCTCCCCAGCCCCATCGATGTCATTATTCTACATACCTCAAGCCAACACCCTTCACTTTTCCATAAGTCTTTTATGTTCCTTCAGTAATCATGAGAAAGCCCTGAGTTAGGCTGTCAGTGCAGACAGAAGGTTTTACACTTGTGCTTCAACACTTACACATTTCATGACACTTTGTAGCCCTTCCTCTGTGACAAACAATTTCCAACATTGAGAACAGTGTAGTGCTGCTGTTCTGTAAAGTATGTTTCACCCTTGTGAAAATCCTCACATTTTTGGACCCAGTTCTAACATTGTGCCGTTCCATTTGGTTGTGTGACCATTTTGCACCATTTTGGCTAACTGAATATGTACTCCTGTTGCTGTGTCCTTTGTCACCTGAATTAAGGATGTATTCATTCTCCGTGTCAGTATCAGTGGACTCTCCTTCCACTTCACTGTCCCAGGAACTTTGGCTCACTTGGTCAATGCTAAAGTCATTATCATTGTCATCCTTCCTGCATGAGTCACCTGATGATTCACTTTCGACCTCCTCCAAAGCTGGGAGATCTGGTTTTTCAGGTGCCATTGTACTGAATCGCAGTACTCCTAACAAAATCAAAATAAATCCACGCCCTATCATGCAGAAGTACATGTTTGCATGGAAGAATGGTGCAGGTATATTTTACTCTCATGATATGCTCAGGTAAACACATACACAGCCCCTCTGACAGAGCATAAATGTGGGCAAAAGTCCCAGCTGACACTTTGGCCATGTGCACACAGCTCGGCATTGGACATACCCAGTGCGTAAACACAAAGATTGCTTCCTGTACACACATGAACAGCTAGCCACTGTTATACAAAGTATAAATTTACAATAGCAAAGAATGGGATGAGTGTTTTTTTAAAACACAGTTTTTGTTTGTTTGTTTGTTGTAACTGGGGATTGAACTCAGGACCTAGCACTTGCCAGGCAGGCACTTGTGCCCCTGAGCTATCTCTCCGGCCCCTTTCAACACAGTTTTATGTCCCACCAATGCCTGTCTGTGGCCAAGCTCACAAGAAATGTGAATTTCTCTTTTCTGTGATTAGAAAAACAAAGGAAATAACTGAATAACAAAGTAGTTAAAATTGTAAATTGCCCGCTGGCCATTTAATCTCCATCTTGTCAGCTGCAAGGCACTGTGTCCCCACCAAGACAAGAGCCCCCCTCTCCCAACGTGCCATTCTCAGATAGTGCTGAGCCACGTCTCGTGGGTGCCGGAATAGCGCAGCGTGGCTGCATCCTCAGCCCTGCTATCCTGCGTAGCAGTTTTCCCTCCCTCCCTTGCAAATCCATGCAGGTGCTGCTAGGTTCAAAGCAGCTCCCCCTTTTCACTGATTCTCTGCCCTGCGTAACAGTTCTTGAAGATGAGCTGTTTTCCTCTGTCTGTATCTAGCCCCAGCCCTGTTAGTCTTTACTAAAAGGGGGACGAAACAATGGAACAATAAGGAACAACGACAGCCTCTGTCTCTTCACAAAATTTACACATATGCACACATGTGTGTAGACACACACACACACACACACACACACACACACACACACACACACTACTGAACCGCAATGGCCAGATGGGGCAGATCCCAAATCCCAGCAGCACTACCAAGTCTCTACCTTACACCCCCACTCTGCGACACCTCACTGTGCTTCAGTCTCCAGGGCCAGAGGAGACTGCGCTGTCTGGGCTGCACTGGACTGACCTTTGTTGTGAGTTGGACTGTCCTTGCTTCTTTCTCTCACAGTTGTGTCCAAGCAGCAGAGGAAGGGAAAGGACTCAGCTGGAGGCTGGCCTGGCGCAGGCAGTAGCTGCAGCAATGACCAGCCACCTCAGACTGCCACAAAAAGGCAGAGGGGACAGGGCAGCCGAAAGAGCGTGTATGGTGGCCGCATTCCATCACCACAGTGGGTGGGGTGCCACTGGGGTCACAGTGACAGATGGTACAGGACTCTGTCCTGGACACTGCTGAGAGGGTGTAGCTCCATCTCTGGTTCTTTGCCAGACACACA
This sequence comes from Myocastor coypus, assembly GCA_004027025.1. Lineage (NCBI taxonomy): Eukaryota > Metazoa > Chordata > Mammalia > Rodentia > Myocastoridae > Myocastor > Myocastor coypus. Next base: position 13,439 of record PVJA010006369.1, read on the forward strand.
CGTGTCCTGCTACAGTGGAGAAAGGCCAGCACCACGCTGGAACTGGGGACATGGCCACGCTGGCAACAGGGCCGCCAACTGTGGGATGGGAAATGTAGGCTTTTCCCCAGCCAGGGCAAGAACAGAACTGCCCAGCTGAGTGCATGCCCCAGCCACTGTCCCCTCTCAGGCCTGGGAACTAGGGCTGTCCTCATTCCTTAGCTCTCTGGCTTTTCTGCATGGGCTCAAAATCTCTCTTCTTGAGGACCTCGTACTGTGGGATCAGGGCCCACCCAAGGGCCTCACTTTGACTCTTAGTGTCTCTTAATAATAATAATAATAATAATAATAAAAACACTATTTATTTATTTATTTATTTATTTGGCACAGGGTCTCACTATCCATCTTGGCCTGGTAGTGACCCTCCTGTCTCAGCCTTCCCAGTACTGAAATTACAGGCATGTGCCACCAGGCCCAGTTGTGGTGGCCAGCACAGCACTTCCAGAGTGAGGGCCCGCACAGCATGTGGTACCCAGGATTGAGCCGGGTGCCTGAGCTTGCTGGGTGGGCACGCTATCTCCTTAATCTGTAGCACCTCTTAGGGAACCTTACATCTTCTTCTTAAAAAAAAAAAAACCTTAAAGAAAGTACAAAATAGTACTAAAATGTAAAAACTACAATGATACAGAATTTCACTGAACAGAATAATATTAATTTCCCAGTAATGCATAGTGTTATCTTCAGATTAGTTCATATTACCAGGGACATGCATGCAAAATTAGAAGAAAGAAGAAAAGAAAGAAATGTATAAGAAATTAAGGAGAGAACAAAAGGCAAAGAATTGAAATAAGGAGACAAAACAAATTAAGAACTAACTGCTCTTTCCCATAGATGAGCAGAAAGCCACCGTGCCGTGGTCCCCACCATCCTGCTCACACACAGAGGCGTATCTCCACCCCCACTGCCTCTCCTGTCTTTCTCCTCAACTCAATTATCTGCTGTGCCCTTCAGATTTTATTTTCTCTTTCAGGGGACCTTATTTCTAGGTAAGGTCACTTTTTGAGCCAACTCGTGTTAAGATTTCTTTACCTTATGCATTTTCAAGCATAGAATTCACCCATGACAAGTGACACCTGACATGCCAGTTGGGGTCCCACTGTCCATGGGGACAGCGAGGACATCAGCTGAAATGTGACGAGACTCAGGGTCCCACCCATCTAGCCAGCGACACTTAGGTGCTGTTGCTGTTCACGAAGAATGTGCCTGGCCTGCTTGCGACAGGTCACACTTTGGACACGCCAGACTTCCCAAGTTCAAGGTGACGACTGGCTGTTCAATACATTTAGGACATGTTTTCAAAAGGAAAATGAAAAGTGACAGCTATTTATAGAAACATTCTGTGACTTTTTAAAGAGTAGACTACACCAAAGGGACTTGCTAACATTATTAGTAGTTACAGGAAAGACAAAATATATTCCATATCCTACCCTGTAGCAGAAAGAACAGAAAAGAAGCCAGCCAGAGGGGAAGGGTTTCCATTAATAAGTGGCTCCCAGGGCAGAGTCCCATGTGGGGCCCAGACTAGGGAGGGTTGCAGAGGAACAGGAAAGGTGGTGTTTGATTGCAAACAGCTTTCCAAAAAATATAATGGAAAAGCAAAACCAAGGGGCTGTGTTCACCGGGGCACACAACTACAAATAGGAAACCGGCTTTTTCAGATGTTGGAAAAATACTTTTTTTCTGATTAAAATAATGAATATTCATCAAAGACCAAGAAAATTAGTAAGCACAGAAGCCAAAAGGCAGCAGCCTGATCCTGCAGCCGTACACGACACCTGCAAAGTCTTACATTGTACTAGGTTTCTGGCAGACTTTTGACGCTGTTGCTGTCTTTGTACATTTGAATAAAGTAAGATTATAATAGCGCCTTTTCGTAAAATAATGCAAAGGTAATCCTATCTCTATAAATAAAGATCCTCAGTTTTAATTACAACTACATGATCCATTGCAATGCTACATTTAACCAGATCCTATTTGGGAATAGTTAAGCTATTTTTAATTTATCACTAGTTGAAACATTGCTAAAATGATCATTCTTACATCAGCATGTTTCCACATGGAGCCGGGGACTTTGTGGGTGAATTCCTAAGCATGGAGCGTCACTGGACACAGAAATCGTCAGGGCCTGGTAGAAACCAGGGCCAGCTTTCCCTCTAGTGTACACTGTCTCTGAGTGCAGGAAGGTGGCCGACCACAGCAGATGAGCCACGCCTTGGATCACGTGGAGATGCTAACCTCTGTGTAAAAGCGCACCAGCTGCGTCCTGCTCACACGCAGCGGGTGGATGTCTCCATCTTCCTCACAGCCACTTGCAGGCGGTGCACACGCTTTGTCTGTTTTCTCCCTGGGCTTTTCACTTCCCCTGGGACCCAGAGCCCCTTCAAGGCCATGCTGTCCACACCACAATGAGCCACCCGGCTCATGAGTCCATGAGGCCCCACTGTTCTATTACTTGGGCCCAGTCAGCCGAGGGTCTTCAATCTGCAGAAAGTACGAGTTTCCTTACTCTAAGCAAAAGACAGGAACTATTCAATCTCCTGAGCAGCTGGCACTACATCCTCCCAGGTGGATGAAGGCCATCATGTCCCTCACCTGGCTGTGGTGCCCAGGCTCTCACCAGCATCCTGCCTGTGGCAGTTCCTGAAGGGGACAGGAGGCAAAGACCCACAAACGGGGAGTAGTGACCCACTGACCTGGAGGTCATGCCTTTCCCAGTTGAAGAACAGTAAAACAGGACAACGATTCCACAGAACTAAACATAATCTGGGTGTGGTGGTGCATGCCTGCAATCCAGCACGTTGGGAGGCTGAGGCAGGGTGGCTGAAGCAGGGTTCGGCCCAGCCCGAGCAATGGAGTGACTTAGTGAGGCCCTGCCTAAAAAGAAACTACAGAAAAATCCCAGGACAAAGCTGAGAGCCAAAGCCTGGGTTCAGTCCTCAGTACTTCCCTCCACCCAAAAGAAAACCACATGATTCTGTCCAAATGCTGCTGTTACCCACAGATTGTGCTAGACAGATTTGGATGAAGATGTTGCCATTTCTTTTTAGCTCTAGAAGCCAGGTCACCTAGCAGTACCCTAATGACAGAGACCCCTGGGCTGAGTCACAATGGTGGAAGTAGGTGACCCCCACCTATGGACCCCAGGAGGAGCTGTGTGCCCCAGGCAATGGTGTCCTGGTCTCACGTGCCAGAGAGCCACAGAGTTCCCACCACAGCTATTGGGGAGGCTCAGGGACCACCAGATATATCTAGATACTAATTGTGAGAGAAGCAAAACAGGTCACAGTGCTCCAAGCCCTAGAGCCAGGGAGAACTTGACGTTAGGATGAGGTCAGACTTTCTTCCTGACAGAAAGCGTTTCCTCAAAATTGCAGGAGGGCAGACTCCCCTGTGTCCCCCCGTCTAGACAGAAGGATGCCGCGCGCGCTGACTCCACCACCCCTCTGTGCAGGCGTCACTTCGCATTAGTGCTCAGGCTGCCGCTGGAACAGGGCCTCCTAGCGCAGCCTCCTGGGGACCCAGCTGAGGAGTGGAAGGAGTGGACACTGGATGGCCCCGCAGTGCACTCCCAGTATCATGGTGGCCAGGCTTCCTTCTGATGGCTGTCCTCCTGGGAGGGTGGGATTTTCTGTCCCATGAACCAGGTCACTTGTCTTTCACATTGGTGCTTTTGGTAACTTGTTTTCTTCAGAAAGGATCTTGCTATATAGTTCAGGATGACTTTGACCTCCCTAGGCAGCCGAGGTTGACGTCAAACTCATGGTGATCCCTCATAGTGATTCTCCTGCTTCATGGTGTTACGGGCATGCACCACCATGCTCAAAAGTTTGGGGCCATTTTAATTGCATTATTGTTACTTTTTCCTCGGGGTGACTATCTTGGTTGATGAGAGGAAATATATGGGACCTGACACCCTTTCCTAAAGGGCCAGGTGGCTACAACTCAAGTCTTTGCAGCTTTTAAGCCCACTGTCCCTTCAGAAGGGGCTTAGGTGTGAAGAATGGGTGGCATGGGGACCTCCTTCAATTGGCGTCCAGGCTACACTTCTGCAATACACCAATAGTCTTGGAAAGCCTTGCATGCACACACACTCCAGGGCACAGCCTCTCCTCCTGCATGGCACTGGCCAAGAGCCCGCTACCTCAACCCAGAGCCTGTGTGTCCAGGGTTGCAGGCTGAGGGCCTCCAAGAACCTGCTCTGTGTGTGGTGCACCAGTCCACAGAACCTATGGCTGATGTGTTGGTGTGGGCCCGGGCCAGGATGTCCACCTTCTCTGCTGAGCCCAGGGCCCAGATATTGTGCTGATGCCCCGCTGTGCAGGCTTCTGCATTACAGTGGTTCTGTGCAGTAGATGGACAAGGAAGGACAGGCTGGAGCTATACCCCAAGCACCATCCACCCCATCCCCAAGGCTACCTGCCTTTGGGCAGGATGAGGCCACAGGCCACATGGCATCGCTGAGATGCCCTGGTGTAGAGGAGGGTCCTGATACAGATAAGGACAGTCTCCTCTGCATGGCCACCTGGGAGCCCTGGTGGAACCACAGGGCAACTCCAGGCTGCCCCTCTCACTGTCACTGTCCCAGGCAACTCAGCTGACTGTCCCCAGACCTCTCCTATTTTTATTTGGAGAGAGTCATTTACTGGGTCACAAAGTAGCCTAGGCTCTTTGAACTCTCAGTCCTTCTGACTCAGCCTCCCAGAGTGCTGGGCTTACAGGGTACAGCACCACACCCGGTCTGTGCCCCAACATGGCACACTGAGCGTGCACTCAGCTCAGCCGCTGCTCAGCATGGACCAGACTGTGCCTGCTCCTCCTAGCAGCCCTTCCCTAGGGAGGCCGGACACGGTGGCAGGGGTGTCTCCCGACTGCACTGAGCATGTGACCACACAAAGGTGACCGCTAACAGTCCGTGCACAGAAACCAGGTGAGGCCACAGAGAGGGTCTGCGGGAAGGCAGCAGTCACAGCCACCATTCTGACAGTCACAGGGGAAGCGGGCTGCTGCGCCGGGGGCTGGTGCGGGGAGCCTCCAGGACCTCCCCGTGGGTGTGTGCTCCCACAGGCTGGTGGGGTGCCCGGCTGCAAGTGGCAGAGGAGAGAGGCAGCACAGAGTGGCTGGAAATGTCCTCAGCTGCTTGTGAGTAGAGCTCCTGGTTCAGCCTCCTGCATGCTGGTGTTACGGGCATGCACCACCATGCTCAGAAGTTTGGGGCCATTTTAATTGCATTATTGTTACTTTTTCCTCTGGGTGACTGTCTTGGTTGATGAGAGGAAATACATGGGACTACACACTTTCCTAGAAGGCTAGGTGGCTACGACTCAAGTTTTAGTAGCCTTTAAGCCCACTGTCCCTTCAGGAGGGGCAGTGCAAATATGATCCCGGTGACGTGAAAAGGGCTTACACAAAGACTCAATCCTCTGACCATCATCCTCCAAGCCACCTCTGTTCCAGGCAGTCCCTTTTGTTGACAGGGGAGTTGTCCGACTCTGCAGTGTCTGGCCTCCAGTGGTAAGCTGTTGTCAACTCCCGAGGACCACAGGACAGGGATACCCCTTGCGTCCTCTCTTTTCTGGTTTCCTGTGCCCACCGCCCCCAGATACAGCCCCAGTCCAAAGGAGCACTGGCGGCGGCCTGTCCCTAGTGGAGAGGGCTCCTCAGGTGAGCAGGAGAGACATTTCCTGCGCCACGTCGTGTAATCAGAGCCGTGGTCTGAGCTCAGGCTCTGAACTGAGAGAGGAAGCTGGAAGCCCCAGACACTCGGGGTAATTAATCATCCGCACGGACGCCTGTCAAGCTCCTTCCGTGCTGACACCGCTGTCAATTATGGCCGGTCCGCCACCATCTGTAATTGTTTAAAATCTCACCCTGTGCTGGGATCTGCGCTTTTAACACTTTGGCCTCGTTCACACCTCCCTAGGAACACTCCGCAAGCAGAGCGCTCTAGATGGAGTCCTCTTCCAGCCGGTAGGAGCATTCAGAAAAACTCCTCAGCTGTGAAACCGAATCCCAATGTCAAGGCCTTCGTTTCCAGCCAAAGCTGCAGCCATAAGCCTCGGTCGTAGTCAAGAGTTAGCCAAGAGTTAAGGGTAGGCGATTGCATCTCAGATAGGGGACTGCAAGTTTAAAGAAGCATGCTGGGGACAGAATGCTCCCCACGCAGTGACCAAGTTCCCCTCAAAGAGCCTCCTCCTCCATCATATTCACAGAAAACAGTGCCCATGCTTGTTTTCCATCAGGACTGACATGTTGCAATCTGTATGTGTACGTGTACACACACATGAGCAAGAGCACATATGCCTGTGCACACTGTATGTGTAGCCCTGAGCAGCACACGTGCACATGGGACGCCCCAGGTAACATAAGCCCACCCGTGGGCACATCAGGGCTACAGTTTTCCCAGCCTTTGCTAAATGCTCTTATAAAATGAAATTATTTATTCATGAAACAAGAAAAAGGGACAATTTTTCTTATAGAGGACTTCTGGATATGAACTGCAAGCCTCTGCCCTCCTGAGGAATGGCAGGGACTGGTAACTCTCATCCCAACAGGAAGTCAGGATGGGACAGGAAGGGAGTCCAGCTGTTGTTGTCCCCTGGGCCCACATGTGGAGGGCTTGTTCCCTAGGATGGTAGCGCTGGGTGGCGGGGGCGGGGGGGTGGTGGCGGGGGGAACCTCTGGAGCAAGCCTTAGGCAGGCCTTTGAGTCTTTGGAGGAGCGACCTTGCAGGGCAGAGTGAGCTCCTGACCACTTCCGGCCTCCCCTTGCTTCCTGTGTCCGTGAGGTGAGCGGCTTAATGCCACCACACTCACCCTGCTCCAGAGCGAGGCCTCACCACAACCTGGGACAGCAGGGTCAGTGGACCACAGCCTGGGCTCAACCCTTTCTCTCTGCTAGCCAGCTTGGCTATCTCAAATATTTTGTCTCATGGATGGAAACTGACTAAGCCATGAGAAGACACCTGGCGAGGGCTCTGGGCCTGACTTGCACTGAGGGAACATGGGCAGATGCCCTGCACCTCACCTGAGTTCTCCCCAGGAACTCGGTCCTCCAAGCCCTGGAAACACCTTAAACTCAAACCAAGGGACCATCTGCAAGACACTTGGCCCAAATACTCCTCAGAGTGTGCAGGGGACATGGCTTCCCAAACTCACCTCCTGCAGGGGCTTACGGTGCTGCATAGGGGGTGCACCAGGGTCCAGAGAGGTCTCTTACTGCAGTCAGGGCTCACAAGGGAAAAAACGAATACAGGGCCCATCATTTATAAGACTATTCTATGGTAATCGCTGGCAGTCATGTATAGAACAGTGCAGGACATCTGCCTACACACTATAAAGACCCAAAGAACCCAGCTGAGGGCCTGGATCCCACAGCAGTGCCCAGCATGAGTCCCAGCTGAAGACCTACAGCCCCTTGCAGTGTCCCGTATGGGTCAAACCAAAGGCCTAGAGCCCACAGCAATGTCTCGTGCAAGTCTGTTTCATAGATCTACAGTAGGAAGGCCTGAAGATCAGCCGCAGAAGCTACAGAGTCTTCACCAGCAGGATGAAGGGTCTGTGCCAGCGGGCTCAGGGGTCTGCACTGGAGCCAGGAGGTGATCCTCAAAGTAAGAACCAGAGCTCCCCCAGGAGAACCACAGCCATTCTCAGAAATAACAAGGTCCCGAGCTCCTCCAGCAATGAGAACAGCTGAGCCATGTATCGGAAGCCAGCAGGACAAGCTCCTGCAGGAGAACCAACGGCACCCCCTTCCTCTCCAGTTCTCCTTTTGATGCCATCGGCAACAATCCTCAGGAGGGCCCTCCACACGCAGCAGCACGCTGACGGTGTTCAGCTGGGTGTTACAAGCAGACCACCAGTTGTCAGCCCACCACATCCCTTCTCTGTCCGAAGCGCAGCACCTGTCTGCTCCTGAACGTGAATACAGTAGTTGTGTCTTTCCTTTCCGGAGTGTGCTCTGGATTCCAGCCCACGCGTCACCTGCAGTAATCTGTGCGAGTGCGAGCCCTTCTATGATCCATCTTCACGTCCCTAAGGGCGGAGGAAGGCACACCCCAGAATGGCCTGTCCAAAGGTCACCGAGTGTCTCGCCCACTGGAAAGCTGTTCACAGGCTGTCAGCCTTTCTGTCCCATCAGCTTCCTTCGTAGGCCCAAGTAGGCAACCAGGCAGCATGGCATCTCCAGGAGTCCTGCGGGCGGCTCAGCTCAGCAGTCCCAGCAGCGTCTGTGCCCCTTCTGGGACACGGTTTCCACTTCTACTTTCTTTTCTTTGTGAATCTGGAAAGGGTGCTTGGTGTAGTCATGTGAGCTCACAGTGACCGCCCCTGTCTCTGGTCACAGGTGGGGTGGCTTTCTTCCAAGCCCGTCTGCGGTCACAGACTGACAGGCAGTCATATGTGAGGCTTGTGCTGCTGCTTCTCTGTCCAGAAACACAGGGCGCTGAGCAGTTTTATTTCCAGATGCCAGTAGAGCCAGCCCGGACCTGCCCAGGTACTCCTGAATCGCTAAGGGCTTTCCGGGCATCTGAGAACCTAGCGCTTGTGTCGTCAGCTAGACATGCACAGCCCAAGGGGGAGGCTGCCAAGAGGAGCACAGAGCTGGGGGCTTCCACGAGCCGGCTGCAGGTGCAACTCACCCCTTTCAGAAAGGAAGCCCTGTGTTCCCTCCTGGAGCCCAGCTGGGCATGTCCCTCCTCCGGGGACTCTTGGGCTTCAAACAAGGGGCTGAGTCTGAAAGACGGAAGGCACAGAGTCACCACCAGCCCCGATGTAGCTCTCATACCACAGCTCTGGGCAGGATGAGTGACGCTGTCCCCTGCCCGTCACAGGTAAGTCCTAATGACAGGCCACCACACTACTTCCAGCTCCAGCTTCAGGGTTCCAGAGAAAGGAGAGATGTTCTTACCGCAAAACCTCCGCATTCCCATCTACCTGCCTGTCCATTACGTGCCATCCTCACAACAAGATGAGCCAATCGGAACCATCTTTCATTCTCGCCATAGGTGATGTCATCCGGGAACGCCCCTTTCGCTTAAGAGGTTCCAGGCCAATAGCGTTCTATTAAATGTTTCCTAACTTGGCCAATGGATAATGTGCTCTTGACCTGCTCAGTCTTTAAGAAGTAGTATTTCTAGTCGTAACTCAATTCAGGTGAGGAGTTAGTGCAAAATTATACAAAACATAATTTCCATTTTAGACATGTTCGTGGCCAAGAATGATGGAGTGCTCAGCGTAAAACTTGAGGGAAATAGAACCGTACAGCAGATAGGATGACAGGTCTGATAGAAGGGACCCGGAAGTTAAAGACGGAAAGCATTTTCTTAAGGTTAGAGGGGAGATTTCATGCATGTAGCCGCCAATGTTATTAGCTCAGTGTTGCCGTTGAGATCTGAGGCTTTATTCTGAGCTGCTGAGTGGACAGGAAAAGGTGTGGGCATCCCCTTGGACCTGAATTTTAAGGCTGTGGGTATTTGTGAGCTGGTGTCAGTGGCTGTCTTCTTAGTCAGGAGAAGCCTGCGACAATTGCAGTGCCATTGCTAATTATGTGTTTTGCAACTATTTAAGTACAGCGGGAAGTTTTAAACAACCACAATGGGATACCAACACAGCAAAAAACAAACTCAAAAAACAAAAAACCAAACAACAACAACAAAAAAACCAGCCAGGGGACCTGTTGTTGCTGTGGTTTATATTTGGGTGTTCCCCAAAGCCTTGTGCCCCCAAGGTGGTGCCCTGGGGCAGTGATGGATCTCAGTGGGTAGCCCGCCTGGCTCTTAAGAGAGGCCTGGTGGGAAGAGGCAGTCCCAGGCATGGCCGAAAGGGTCTGCCTCCTCCCCAGCTCCTGGCTCTGCTCTTTGCTTCAGGCTTGCCGCTGCCCTTCCCCCAGGCCTTTCTTTACGCCCTCCTGCCTCAGAGCCAGCTGACCATGGGCTGAAACCCTACAGACCCTTTCCTGATCAGTGAGTCAGATATCCTGTCCAGCAGTGGGGAAACTGCCTGCGACGGCTGCGGGGAGGGATATCAGAGGCCATGCTTCTGACAAGAGGAGGGTGCCCTGGTGCCCGAGTGTGTGTCCTGTCACCTGTGGACACAGACTGTCCCCTTGGCAAGACTGATAGGAAAGCTGGGCAGGCAAGGATGAGCAAGGAGGGCCCAGCAGACACAGGCAGCCCAGTAGGCAGCTTGTTTCCGGACAGGGCCAGTGAAAAAGGATGAGTCCTCAGCGCCACAGCAGGAGACACAACATTACACGGCCCCATGTGTAACGTTGACTGTTTCTGACCCCTGACTGTTTCTGACCCCAGAGCTTTGCATGCCCTGGAGGCCAGGGAATGTTAGGTCTGGAAGGCTTGGCTGGGTGTTTCTGTGGATACGCAGTATGCACTTCCCCAGGGTCCAGGGCATCCTCTGACCTTGCCATGGAGCAGGAGGACAACAGGCCTCTGATCCTCAAACTTTCAGTGAAATAAGGGAAGGCTTCTCCTTCATCACGATCATTTTTGCTCGCATAGCAGTGATCCACTGCTTCTAGGAAGCAGATATTTTGGTCATGGTGACTCTGGAGAGCAAGGGATAGGGTTCATCCTTGAGTCCCGGTGTCTGCAGAGCAGGCCTTGAACAGGAATGGGAATGTGCCATGCCTCCATGGCTTTTGGTGTATTGGTCTTTCGACACAGGGTCTCACCAGGTAGTCTGTACTGGCCTTGAACTCAAGGTGATACTCCTGCCTCAGCCTCATAACTATATGGTCACAGGTATGCATCATCACTCCCAGATTTTATGTTCTTTTTTTTAAATCTTTTTGAGACAGTGTCTTGCTATGCAGTTCAGGCTGGCCTTAAGCTCACTTTTGTAGCCCAGGCTGGTCTTAAACTCACACTAATCCTCCTGCCTCAGCCTCCCAAGTGCTGGGATTACAGGCACGCGCCACCATGGCCTACCTCATTATGTTCTAACATGCTTTTTTTTTTTTTTGCAGTACCAGGGATTGGCCACTCAGGATCTTCTACTTGCCGGGCAAGTGCTTATTCTGCTGAGCAAGCTCCCCAGTCCCTCACCATGTCCTAAGTGTAGGAAAATCAGGGGAAAATGACTGGGAGCATCTGCCAGTCATGTGAAGAGCACATGGGCTCAGTGTGAAAGTGACTGAGCAGCCTGCTGAGCCCAGGTCCCCATCTGTCACCAGGGCACCCCCACCTGTCTCCTTGGCTGCATCAGCAGAAGTGTCGCTCATGTCTCACCTGTCTTGACTCAACTTCCTGAGGCCCAGCTATACCCTAGGCGCCCTCTGGCCACAGCATCCCCACCACTACGGGGAAGAGGGTTTGATGGGAAGCCAAGGGTTGCCTCCCAGGGCCATGTGGCAGCTGCTCAGGGACAGCTCTGGGCTCCTCACAGCTGCACTTCTCAAGGCCAGGTGTGTGCCTGGAGAGAGGGGAATGGGCATGAGTATCCCTGGAGAGGCCACTGCCATAGGGCCACATGGCTAGCCAGCATGGACCAGCACCCTGGACTTCTCCACAGATGGAGCATGAAGAAGCCAGGTGTCCTGCGCTGCCTAGGGCCTTGGTGTTAGCTCTTTCCTCTCTCTCTCTCTCTCCCTCTCTGTCTCTCTCTCTCTTCCTTTCTGGTCACTGACATGTAAGTCTCTGGTCTCTATGAACATGGGGTTCCCCAGTAGGCTGTGCTGGTGTCCCCAGGGTAGCCAAGTACCTTCCTCGGGCTTAGGGCTCATGATGCGGACGCTGCCCAATCTCCAGTAGGGCCCAGGGTACTCTACTGCAGAACACAGTATCTGGCAAGGACCCCAGCTGGAGAGCAAAGTCCTGGGAGACGGGTAGTCTGGGAAGCCTTACTGTTCTCTGGGGGCCTCCTGAGATGTCTCTCCATTGCCCTTTGCAAAGTTGTCCATGGCGCAGCCCTTATGAAGGCAGTTGGGACGAGTCTGAATGGTCCCACAGCACAGGCCTGACCAGCCTGCTCATGACTGATCCTCAGTATCAATCACTTCCACCAACATCCTAGCGTTTCACGGCATATGAGAAACGCTGGCTCCTAAACACAGCCAGATGTAGATGACGGTGTTTCCCTTTCTGTAATCGAGAGCAGATCGCTCTGCTCTGCCCTGCAGGAGACCAGGTAAGGGAGTGCTCACTCATCAGTGAAGTCACCCTAGGTGCCCAGAAAAATAACCCACTATCCTAAGTGCCTAGAATCCACCTCACTCTCTCCACACATGTGGATCCCACAAATCCCTGTGGCTCCAGGACCAAGGAGTGGCTGCTGCCGTCTCCACTTCTCATGTGCATGATCCTGTGTGACAAGACAGTACTGTTCTCAGCGGGGGGCTGTGTACTCACACCAGCTCTGCCTCCGCAACAGGTAGGGGGCTGGGGCTTCAGGGCAGGCACCTCAGCCTAATGGGGCTCCGGGCACAGCAGCCTCCCTCCACAGCAGTGACTCCCGGCCTGCCTGCCTCTCTGATCCCATGGAGCCAGGCAGGGAGCTGCTTCTCTGTGCACAGCCGGCAGTCAGCGTGGTGTGCATGTGTCTGTGTGCATGTTCTGTGTATGTGTGTGTGTGTGTGTGTGTGTGTGTGTAATGTGTTAGTGTATCGGTACAAGCACGCATGTATTATGTATAGGTATGTCTGTGCATCTCTGTGTGCTGAGGACTCATAGTATGTGCATATGTGTACATCTGTATGTGCTTGTCTATGTGTGATCTTTGAACTTTAGACACAGTAGGGACACATTTCTAGTGACAACACTATATAGTATATGAAGGAATTTAAAAACAGAGTTTTTTTATAAAGTGCTGATCTTTCGCTATTCCCTTGCCTATGGCATGTCATAGATGTTTAGTTTTCACCTAGCCATGGTGGACTGATATCAGTCATAGATTTGTGGTCAGTCCCCGTGGGGGCAGGGAGGGGCACCGACCCCAGAAAGTCTCCCGCTGGGATCTTGCACCACCTCCGTGCAAGCACATCCGGGGAAGCAGTGGCACCAGTCGCCACACTCTCTATGTTCATTCGTATATGCAGGGAGGAGCAGTGAGCAGGGCCTCAGGACCCCAGCCTCTTGGGGGCCCCACCCCTGTTGCTCAGGGGAGCTGCTGAGATCCACGTCGTGGCACTGCTTACCTTCTACATCCTGCGAGCCCTGCATCAGCCTGCAGAAGGGAAGCCGAGGACACGTGGGCCGTGCCAAGAGTCCTTTGATCTGCAGGAGATGGTGGCCAGATGGGAGCGGGGCCCTGGCGCGGGAGGAACACACACACACGGACAGCTCCACCTTGTTCAGCTTTCCCTGCAGCTCCCCATGAAAGCGCAGATTCATCACAGGCCATCACCAGAAGGCAGCTTCTCCAGGAGCGCCTGGCCTGGGGGCGCTGGGGAGACAGCAGAGACAGGCAGGGCGAGCGAGACAGCCTCATCTGTCAAGAGCACTGGCCTGTACCAGGACGCAGAGGCACATAAGGAACGTATTTACGGAAAATGCCCGGAGACTGATCTGTTCACTATTCAGAAGTGAGGAAGACAGGATTCTGAGACTTCCTACATTTCTCATTCCCTTCATTGCAGTCCCCAACACGATCCTTTCTCTTCTCAGGTGGAGGTTAAGTGGAGCTATGAAATTTAGAGGGTGGGAGAAAATGTACGGACAGTGAAGTTGAGGACTGGTGTGTGTGCGTTTGCTTAAGGTGAATGAGTTAGTCAGCTTTCCTGTGGTGGAGACAAAACACCCCGTACCTGCAACTTAAAATAAGAGAGGTTTCTCTTAGCTCACAGTTCCAGTGGATTCAGTTCATGGCTAACTGACCGCAGGAGAAGGGCGGAGTAGTGCAAGGGCCTGCTGAGAAAGCTGCTAGCGTCCTGGGGCTCCACAAGCAGAGAGAGAAGGGCAGGGCGGGGACCCGGATGCAGCCTGCCACTTCACGCCCCAGGGACCAGCTCCAGCCAAGACCACCTCCTCCCTGCAGCTTAGTGGGCCACAGACTTACCCATGGATGAATCTGCTCTTGAATCCGGCACTCTGTGATCCACCGCCTTCCACTCAACGAGACACTTAAGAGACATCTGAGATCTGTGCAATAGCAGAAGATAAAACATACTTCGTGGAAATGTTTGCAGTATTGAAATTTGACCAACTTTGTCAAAATCAGCTTCAAGACCTTTGCGTTTAATAGATCAGTTTTCAAGGGAAATCTTTAGTTAAAACTCCTAAGTGGTAAAGGTCTCTCCTAAAGAGTTAGTTCGACAGAAATAAGCAGGAAGCCTGTGTGTTTGTGCGTACTTTGGTGGGCCAAATGACGACACCGGAAGACCTGCTGCGAAACACTCTCTTGTCTACATTGTCCCACTACTGAACAACACTGGCGCGCTGCCCACTGTGCCTGACCAGGGGCCCAAGTCAGGCCAGGGACCTTCTCCAAAGACGGTGTCAGAAGAGAAGGCCACGGGAAGCAGGGTATGTGGCCTCACAGGGTGACAGGCATTGCTCATGAAAGTCTCATGACCTGAGTTGGGAAGGTGACCATCTGATCTGCTTGCTTTCACTCATTTTTTTTTTTTTTTTTTTTACAGCAGTGAATAAAATCACTTTAATTGCTAATTAAAAATTGCTATAATATGGCATAAAAAGCTGACTGTGAAAAGCAACCCTTTCTCTCTTCTGCTTTTCCTGGGCTTTTGTGGTCTCTTGAGGATTTTAAGATCAGAAGACAGTTAAGAGCACAACAAGCCACTGTCACCACCATGGAGAGGAGTTCCAGTGGTGGAACTAACCTAGAATGTTCCACTGGTGCCCCTCGGCCTCATCACAGCACCTTTGCTCAGCATGGCTACTGTTTGTGGCTGCCAAGTGAGGACCTGGCCCCTGGGTACCCACAAGCCAGACACTGAGCCTGTGGTTCCCTGTGGCTCCCACTTACCTGGGATGCAGTCCCCCCTCAGAGCAGCTGCTCAGGTGACAGGCATCCCTGGGGACGAGGTAGGGTGCAGTGACCTCAGGCAATTTCCATCCTCTTCACCCTCATAGGTGGGAGAATGCTGTGCCTCTTTCCATACTCAAAATGGAAGATTCGCTCCCAGAGGACCCCCCCCCCCCGCCAGCTCCAGAGGGGTGCTGCCCTCGCCTATAGAGAAGCAGTTGGTAGAGACCATAGGGACTCCTTCTAGGAGTCCCCTGTCTGGGGCAGTGTGGTGGAGAGGACACCAGGTGCAGGACAAGGGGCCGCGTGGGGGTGGCCACCTGTGCTTCGCTAGCAGCTGTAACTCCTGGCTACCAGCTCACATCTGGTCCTAGTCTCTCCTGCCTAAGGACATCCCATTCCCTGCTTTGCTTGGCCTTCTGGCTTTCTGCAAGAAGCAGGCCCTTTGTCCATCATGGAAAGAGCCAGGGAGAAGGCCATTGCCCTGAGAGGGCTTGGGGTACGGGGAACCCCAAAGCCACCCATCCAGACCATGGCGGAGGTGATGAAAAGTGATGGTGAATTCACACAACAGCAGTATTCTTTATCCATGCCCTTGCCAACTATGCACTAAGCCCTCCATTTTAAATACGCAAAGCTTAATCCTAAAGATGCTCTGAGATAGAAGCATTGCCCAAAGGATCCCCAAGGCTGTCCATGCAGTGTGGACCTATGACCCTGTCTCCCTGAGAACTGTCTGCTCTGTCACCTGCCCGCCCACTCCAGGAGGGCCTGAGCTGGAGACCCCCACTCCCTGCTGTCCTCCTAAGGTGAGTGCCAGCCACAGCCTCCTTCACCTGCTAGGTCCTGGCAGCCTGTTACCAGCCTACTGATCCACACCAGGGCTGGGCGCTGTCCTTTGTGGCCAGACCAGATCGGGGAGGACCTCACTGGCCGTAGAAGCTCCCTGCCATGCTGATGGAGCAGGGACCCCAGCACCCGAGCCATCTCTCAGGAAACGCTCTCAAGGCACTGTCATTGGTACATGGACCAGGCCGCCCGAGATGGGACAGGGCCTTGGCACAGGCAGTGCAGGCAACACATACAGGACCTCTGGTCGCTCCCTCAGCCCGGAAAGGAGGCTTTGTGCTAAGTCTCTGGGCAAGCATCGGGCCAGAAAGGGCAGGACCCTGGGAGGTCGGAGGGCAGGTTTCTGTTCTCCACCATCCAGAGACAGACCATGCGGAATGTGGATTCCGATCCTAACACGGTGTAGCTAAGGAGCAGAGAGGTCTTCTTCAGGGAAAGGAAAACAGAGAAACAGAGATGAAGAACATCGGCTGGAAGAGGGTTCACTGTTAGGACAGCACGGCTGCACATGTGGGCCGGCATTGTGAGGCTTTTCAAAGGCTTTCCAGAAATCAGCTGCTGGGATGTGTGTGGTGTATCCAAAGAAGATGTGAAAATATTTTGAAGGAATTCATACTCAAGGCTATTAAAATATATCACTGGGGCATGAAGAACATAAATCATCTCTTTGCATCTTCTTTCATCTCCACGTGGACTTACTGAAGTGCAGGGCCAACCAAAGCACATGAACACGCATTTCTCTTCCACACGTAGGTGTGCGAGCCCTGTGAGGTAAAGCCGGGAAGAGATTTCCTACCCTGGTGACCTAGTCCACTCCCAAGGATTCCTACAGAAACTGTGTGCCTGGTAATTATTCTCCCGACCCTATTAGCATAATGATAGCTTGCTTCCCTGGTGCTGCATTTTTATCCGCCATCTCCCAGAGGTCTTTAAGCTTGTTAATAATCATTACGGATAGCCAATGAAGTGAATCGCTGGCCAAAATGAACTCACCTGAACTAAAGAGATTAACCCTACTCAAGCCTGAAGTGCACCATAAGTATTCATCAAAAGTCTCTTCCTATCAGCGAGAAAAAAGAGAGTTACAGGGAAATTACCCTGTGTAGGGACACATCTTTCTGCCCCACTGAGTGACTGCCTTTGGGTGGCTCAGTCTGTAATGAACATGACAGCCGGTTTCTGCATCACCGGTGTGCAGTGTCCTGCAGGGGACCTGGACGTTCTTGACGCTTGGCTTTCTGCAAGATGCCGCAGCCTAGCCATCAGGCAAGCTGCCCTGTATAGAAGAGGCCCTGCACTGCGCCCTGCACTGTAGAAGAGGCAAGTCATCGCTAGGACATTGCCTGATCAACTTTTTCCTTGTAGATTTAGAGTCCTGATCTGAGCGCTGGGGATTGTCTTTGATTCTGTGTCCCTCCCTGTCTTCTTCCTGGCTGGGCTGATGGGCAGCCGCTCGGAGACTCCAGCCCTATTCAGCTGTCAGACGCTGCTACTATGGATGCTACATAATGCCCAGGAATACGACTATCCAGGTGCAGAGGCTGAGGTTCCCATGGCCCTCAAAGTCACCCGAGGTACATCCAGAGACCAGTTACCCCCACCAAATCTTCATCCTTCCTGGTATAATTTTCAGAGCCTCTCTGCTGTCCAAGCCAATGGCTGGGGCCTCCAGCTACTCTTCGCAGTCAAGATCCACCTCCCTGTGCTGCCCACTCTTGGAAACGGCACCTCCTAATGGGCTCGCTCTCAGATGGAGGAGCTCCTAATAGTACCCATTCTTGGCCATGTGCCTCCCATGGTTTCCCATCTTTGGCCACCAGGTATCATAATGGTGCCCACCCGTGTCCATGGGGACCCCGAGAAGTGTGTCTGTGCTCTACCACTTGAGATCCAATGGGCCATAAGCCCCGTTAGCACCACAATACCACTCCGTGGGCTCTTTATAGACCATGAAGCAACCAATACTGTCTCCATTGTGGCCAGCGGGTGACCCTGGAAAGTATCACTGTACCTTCTGCTGTCTAGCACAAAACGGCACTGCCCCATGTCACCCTGCCGCTGCTGGCCTCTGCCCCTGGGTCTCTGAGCAGAGTGAGCAGCTTATCCTGCACCCCAGGACTGGGGTCCTCCCAGCTCACGTGCTCTCTGTTTGTATCTGCCCGGGCCCAACATGCTTATCTCCAGACACACACAGGACACACAGCCACCGCTCAGGAAGCCTGTCAAACTGGTAAAAGTGCCAAAATACAGCGAAGCAACTGCAGCTGAATTCTCTTCTCACTTGCTCTTCCCTGAGAGTTTCATGTCCCGCAGAGGCCAAGGGAAGGGTGTCAGCCTTGATTTCCAGTGTCCTGGGGATTCGTGAGTCTCCTCTTAGAATTCATCTGCTCCACTTCCAAGGTGCCAACCAACTGTGACAGTTCCTCAATCACTGTCACCTTGGGAACGTCCAATTAGGAGAACCATCTGACGACAAGTGACAGGTGTATATCCCCAAACTCAGGAGCAAAAAATGAAAACTGAACACCCCCCACCCCCGCCCCAGCACAGCCACTAAGCAAACTCTGCGCCATGCATGCATTTACTTCAGCTTCCCTAAATGTGCTGTGCTTTTTCTGCAAACAAGGTAGTGCGTCTTGGCAGCGTGATGCCAGCTGTGTAGATTTCCCTCTAGTGTCATGATGTAGCCTGACGGGGCCCACTAGAGCTGGCCCTGAGCATCCCCACTGCTGCTGGAAAAGTTACCCCCTTGTAACTCTTACCTGTGCTTCTGCAGCCTTTCAACTGAAATCCTCCTGTGTGGAAGCTCATCTCTCCTCAACAGGGCTTGGAGCTTGCAGACTTGGGGGCCGAAACCCACCTCCTGCTCAAGCTGCAGCTTTGGCTTCCTTGGCTTACATTTTGCTGTGCCCCGCTGAGAAGCCACAGCGCAGACATATGTATGCAATAAATTCAGAAAAGCTGATGCATGCCGCAGATGAAGGGATGAATAAGAGAATTGTCATGAAATCGCAACTCCAGTGCCACCCGGCAGTCTGCATCATATTTTATTCTGTGTTTGAAAATACATCATATGGACCGATTTCCCCATGTCAGGAAATGGTGTCAAAACAGTTCAGGCCAGTTTCTCAGCTGCCACTGTAAAAATAGCTTCAGTTTAGTTACGAAATGGTCTGAACTCTATTAAAGCTTGCATTATTGCTTCCATTCCTTTCATTCTGTTATATGGCCCTTTGTGAGTAGCACCACAGGTTTGCGAGGACATCTTCAGGCCCACAGGATACCCTCAGATATTAAGGTGGCCACATAGGTGACAGGGACACAAATCCTTTTCAGGACAAGCCATGGAACCAGATGCACTCAAAGGCCACTAGGCACGGAGCTGTCGGTCAGCCAAGCCAACCCATGTCAACCCCATTGTGGCCATGAGGGCAGCGAGACACAGCTGTCCCCCATGGCAGGGCTAAGGCATCCGGTCTACACAGAGTGAGTGGCAGCCACATGACGAGGACCACCGTGTACACATGGCCTCCGACAGGAAGGGCCACCCTCGCACCCAGTGGAGCCAGTGGTCAGATCGTGCCATGTGTGCATTTAACATCTGCAAAGCAAGGTTTGACCTCAGCACTGCGGAATCATAGAAAGGTGGGGTGGCTGCAGTACTGCAGTCCAAGATTGGGCGTCCTGCAAGCAGGGCTTCGGGTGCTCAGGACACTCATTCTGACTGTCCAATGTCTCACAGTCCCATGTTCCCAAGATGTCCTGAATCACATCTTGGAAACCCTGGGTCATGTGCTAGACAGACTGTATGTTGCTTAAGTTAAACAGGACCGATGAAGTGTTGCCTGGGGTGGAAAATCCACTGCCGTGAGGAGTGACCTTTGTAACCTGTTTTAATGGGACATTGATGATCCAAAGTCCTCTTGAGTTCATTCTCTGTCCTGTGTGTCTCTACTAAGCACGGCCTAGCTCAGTGGGGTCGGACCCTGCCTAAGCCCACTGGGCATGCCCAGGAGCCTCACCCAAGGCTTTAGTTGTGTCCTGACCAGCTCTGGTGAGAGTCGTCACCCAGCCCAGCACCTGCACTGGACAGGAAGCTGAGGCCGGCAGAGGTCAGGACAGGGACACCGGTCTTCCACTTGCAAAGCCACTGAGAGAGCAGTGAGGAGAGTTCATTTCCATACAGTCCTCTGGCCATGCCTGTTGGAGGGCTGAACGCAGCCATCAGCATGCCTTCTGCTCAGTGCTCTGCTTTGCTGAGTACATTGTTGTCCCTGCGGTCTCCAGGGTGGTGGGGTCTAAGGATCTTCACTGACGTCAGAATGCATTTATTTTGCCTTCATGACAAAATCCACACTTTCTGGCACGACATGCCCCCCCACACACACCAGCATGCAGAGGGAGGGGGTGAGGGCTGAGGGACACAAAGGCTTGGGGATGCATAGCCAGTGATGCACCTGACCGGGCCCCGGCAGGGAGCCTTGGGAAACCCCGGCCCCCTGAGGACCTGGCTGAAGGCCTCATGTGGCAGCCACACCAGGACACTGGGGCTCAGTCTGACAGCCCAGGTAGTCTTGCCCAAGGGGAATTCCCACATGGAGCCTAGGCCCTCAGCTTCCTGGAACGAAACAGGTCAGATTCGGTCAAGAGATTCAAACATGATTCTGCAATCTACACTTCATTTCTGTTGCTGCTTCTGGGAGAAAGGATACTGAGGTGACAGCAGAAATAAGGGTGAAGCTCTGGGGTGATCTTAAAAGCCAGCCCCGGGTTTTCTTTAAATGTCAGGGTGCAAGAGAATGTGTGACAGCTCCGACTTCTCTCACAGGATATGGGGTGCACTGATGTGCCCACCTCCCTGAGGATAGGCGGGAGGGTGGCATCAACACCCACGCCCTAGGGTCCTGCCCTCTGTGGTGCCCTACTGACCACAGCGCAGCCTCCCTTCTGGGTGCCTTCCACAGACATCTCTGGGACACACAGACCCTCAGCTTCAGAAATAGGCTCCTCTTGCCAGGAGACTCGAAGTCGTGGCGAAGCTGAATGGAGCTATGGGGTGCTTCGGTATGCAGCCCCAGCACCCCCACCCCCCCTTGTGCCCGCATCCGTAGTCCACAGGAGGGCCACACATGCTGCCCTTGGAAACCAAAGAGATCTTTATTGTTTCATTTATTTAGTTTTGAACCCTGGTAATTGAATCCAGGGCCTTTGCACTGAACTACATCCCCGGGCCTTTCTTTTTATGATTTTATTTGAAACAAGATCTTTGAACTCACCCAGGGTGCTCTCAAGCTGTGTTTCCTCCTGCTTCGGCCTCCCTGAGAGCTGAGACAATGGGCACGTACCTCCACGGGGGCCATGAAGCAGGAGGCTGTCTCATCGTGCATGAAGGTATTCAGGCCATAGTAGTTCCCAAGGCAGCCGTATCATTCAGCGTTCACAGCAGAAAGCAGGAGACCTAAACCCAGCCAGGCAACGTAACCTTCCACAGGGTACAGGAAGGCCCCTGGGTTCAAGACAACCCCAAGGAGATTAGGGAGGCATCGTCCAGGGCCCAGCTTCTGGATGACTACAGAATTGCATCTGAAGTTTTGCTTTGCTTCTGAGGTGCTAGGGATCGAATTCAGGACCTTGTGCTTGCCAGGCAGGTGCTTATGCTGGGAGCTATAACCTCAGCCTTCATCTAAAATTTTGACTTATGATTTTATTTTATTTGTATGTATTTGGGACAAGGTCTCACTATGCAGCTCAGACTCACAGTGATCCTCCTGCTTTCAGCCTCCCCAGTGCTGAGATTACAGGTGCGTGCCACCACACCCAGACTCGGTGACCTGGGGCTGGGGTCAGCATGGCCTGTGGTACTAGAGATGGAACCCCAGTCCCTGCACTTGCCGAAGCAGGTACTTAGTGACTTATGATTTTAAAGGTGCAGCACTGGTGGCAGGAATCTTTATAACGTTTCTAGCGTCACCATGGGAGTTCTCTGCTTTGCTATTCTCTTATCTCAGCAAGGTGGCTACTTGTGACACACAGAGACACGTGGGAGGCGATGAAGGCCCTGAGCTCACACCAGGGGATAAACCCAGCAAGGGCGGGAGCCAGGGTGTTGAGTGTGGCAGGGGCATGCTGTCCTGTGTCACATCCTCCCCTGCTTGTGTGGAGCCATAGTCCCGCCCCTGGAGGCCCCAGGCCACGTCTCCTCCTCACTGTCGCCCTGTCTCCTTCTGCTTCTGGCGACAGTGTGTGTGGCACTTTGATCTCTGCTCCATCCTCCACTCTCTGGTCTGGCTGCAGAGAGCATGGCCCCACCCCAGCGTGCAGTTTCCAAGTACGTCACTAGCGTGCTGTCACCTTGGAACTGTCCCCTCCCAAATGTGCTTTCCTTCCAAAACCAGAGTCGTCCAACTCTTAACCACTGAGGAGGCAGGCACTGTGGGTGCCCGGTTCACAGGGGAGCAGGTGGGAGCACAGACAGTTGCCTGGGTTGTGCCCAAGGCTGTAGAGATGGTCAGAGTGAGCCGTGGGTGAAGGCCACTGAGGCTCCACCCAAGTACGTGGCACCCCTGCCTTCGTTCCAGCCACATCCTGGGGCCCGACCTAGGCCCTCAGAGGCGCTCCTTGAAGGCTGGAAGGAGCTGGCACTGCTTTCAAGAGAAAGCACTGGCCTGGGCCTCACTTCCTGCCCCTTTCTCCACCACCTCAGCCCCTCCAGCCTAGCCACCCGGAGCAGCAGGTGCCCAGCAAGGTGCCCGTCCTGCCCAGGACACCGGCTTCTGAGCTCTAACCAGCTCCTGAGTGGTGGCCCTGAGTGGATGGGCCCAAGGCCTGGTGCTGCCCAGGGTGGTCACCCATACCCAAACCATGGGTGTCAATGTGCACACCTACAGTTCAGGGCGCAGGTGTCGGGGACATCTGGGAGCGTCTGCTGTCCGGGCCGCTGGTTTCCAGCAGCCCTGACAGATAAGGATTCATGTCACATGTCACAATTACTCACTGACGGCCACTTAGAGCACATTTTCCAGGGTCAACACTTATCTCCTCTTGGAGCCCAGGACAGCCACACGGTGCTTCAGAGAAGAGTGTACCTGGCTTCTGGAAAGCAGCCAGGCCGCAGACGAGGACACATGTCACTGATGTCACCTTTCACACCCAGGCGCAGTCCTCATTCTGGACTGAGCAGGTCTTTGGATAAAGTGTGCATGGAGGGGTGGGAAGAGGGGTGAGCCGTGCTGGGGACACCACTGCCTTCTGAGAGACTCCACTGTGCCAACCAGGAGCAAAGCCAGGGAGGGAGCCAAGGGACATCACCTCCTCCCAGCCTAACACTACGCCTGTGTCCAGCGGTGCATCTCTCCCACTAAGGGCCCAGCATGGGACTCTGGGTCTCTTTAGAGGCTGATGGCTGATGTCATGAAGAAGACCTTGACAGCGGAAATGGCCTCAGGCCAGAGACAGACATGCTCTATGTCTTGGCCTAAGACTCCCATGCCTAGCTGCTGGGCCCCTCGAGCCCTTATTTCCAGCCAGTCCTAGCTGCCACAGCTGGCTGGATCCCGGCTGGGTCTTGCAGCCTCCGGGGCTTAGCACCTGAGTGGTTCTGGTTTATGGAGAAATTTAAAGGCTTGTGCAGAGAACCAGGGTGCGGATTGAAGAGAGACACCTGAAAATCACATGTGGCCGGCCTGTGGAGTCACAGGCAAGTCCTAGGATTCTCTCAGCCTGCGGAGTGCTGCCGTCACAGCCCGGCTCCTCTCAGGCGTGAACTTCATGCTCCTCTCCCAGGGAAGCCCACCTTTTCCCCATCTTTATATCGTTGAGTCTCCAAGTGTCTCTGAAAATCCCACTTGCTCCTCACTAGAGAGGAGACGCTTCACCCCCATCACGTGCAGCTGCCCAGCCTCCAAATCAGACAAACCTGGCCTGCACTTGGGTGGCCACCAAGCTGTGAGGCCAGAGAACAGCCTGCTAGCTGTGCTCATGGGCTGCTGGGGGACTGGAGAGGTCACTGTGGCATGGTGAGGGGACACGTTTTAAAGGACCCCTCTGGCCCCCTGGTGCAGAGCCATTCATAAGGGCCAGACTTGTCCTCTCAGAAGAGACCCCCCCCATCCCTGCAAGCCCCTCTCCCAAGGCTCTGCCAGCAGTGTTGGGTGCTGTACCGAGGGCCTGGGCTGCTAGGTTTCCATTTCTGAGTGTCCCTTCTCTGCTGGCCAGCTGCCTGTCCTTCAGCATCACCCCAGAAGAGACTTAAAGGTCTGAGGTTCCATTTTTCACAGCGGTCCCCAAGGTGACGGCTGTCCTGCAGGGACCTTGGTGGCTCCTTGGCTTTTTACTCCACAAGAAAGTCCCTGCTGCCACAGGACTTGGCTGCTGCACTGCTGTCTCAATGCACAGGGTCAGGCGTCACCTCTGAGCCCTGCATTTTAGGGAGCATGGGGTCAGGTTTCACATAAGTATACATTCCTTTCCCAACTCAGGCAGCCCGAGGGACTCAGTGCACTTTAAAGACGGATGCTCGGATGCTCGTTGCTTCTCACTCTGCAGACTTCAAAGGAAGAACAGGCCAGGCTGCCCAGCAGCCTCCTGATGCTTCTGTGGTCAGCCGCTCTCCCTCCTGGCCCACTGATGCCCGGATGCCCCGCGCTGACTAGCCGACTGGGAATAACTCAGTCCACCCCCTCTCACCTCTCCTTTGCACTTGCTAAAAGTAATTAGCATTTGCATCCATATTGGAACAGGGATTCGTTTCCCCGCCAGGAACATTGCTATTTCCTCCGGCGGAGACATGAATCACACGTTATTGGGTTACCTCCTGCCTTACCGTCCTAAGGGCTGGAAAGTCCTCGCTACCAGAGGGGGAGCTGAGGTGAACACAGCGGGGTCGAGGGGAGGAGTCAGAAGCCAGCAGCAGACTGAGCTTCCCTGGGGCCTCGGCTGCTCCTCCTGCTGCCCCTGTCTGGTAAACGGAGTGATGGAAACATGGAGTGAAGGTTCACATTGAAAGGCAAGCTCTGTTACAGCAAAAGCCACACTGCCTTGCGTCCCCTCACAGTCCTGCCCCTCCCCGTGAGCACACTTGTCCCACCGTTCTGGCCACTTTCTGCAGCATCTCTGGGTTCCTCTTTCCTGAGGTTCTTCAGTTTCATTGTGGTCGTCTCCTTGACGTCCTGAAGCAGCAACTCAGAGCCTTCCCCTTCCATAGTTACTTTGACTTTGGGAAGAGTCGGGAGTCACACGGTGCCACATCCAGGAACAGAGTGGACGAGGACACAGACTCGTGCTTCTGTGAACTGCCTTTCTGTTAGAATCAGTAGCAGCATTCCCGCTGCTATCAACATTTTGGCCACAGTTCATAAAGACACACAGGAAAACAAACAAACAAAAAAACCAGAATTGCATCAGCAAGTGTCCAGAATGGTTGGTTAAGTGCATTCAAGGTGGGAGGGAGGTAAATTTTGAGAGAAGTTCATGGCAATGTTTCTTTTACTCAGGCAAACTTAGAAATTTAACCAGATGCCATAGATTTTTATTTTACCTGTGGTCGTTAACTGTTATATACACTTGAGTACGAAATGCCCAGCTGATTGGCTTAGCATAGTTCTGGGAGTGACTCGATGATGGATTTCCTGGAAAGGAAAGACCCACCTTGGGTGTGAGTGGATCAGCCAATAGGCTCGCAGCCTGGGCAGAATAAAAAGGGAAAGAAGGAGGTCTCCCTCACCACCTTTGCACGTTTATATCCAGGCTTCTACCTCAGACTCTTTAGGCCTCTGACATAGACTCTTCGCCCACCCAAGGAGACCCTCCTGCGCCCTGATATGACTCTGGGTCTTCCTCCTTTGAGTGGGTCATCAGGCTCTCCAGCAGGCAAGTGGCCTTTTGTACTGCCCCACTCCCAACTCTTCAGGTGGCCATTATGAGCCCACCTGCAATTCACCTTAATTTTTGAGCTTAGCTATATTCTTCATCACCCCATAGGCCAGCATGTCCCTTGTTCAAAGTCGGGCTTATGAGAGTGAGGAGTCGGAGCTCAAAGCCTTAGACAGATATTCATAGGTGACTGTGATGCCTGGAGCTGCTCCAAAGAAGCACAAGTGAGACTTCTTTCCCCTTTCCCTTCTTCTTCCCTCCAGGCTCCAAGCTTATTGGTTGCTACCGTCTGTATCCGTCAATGTTTACTAGAGAAAAAGATAAAATACAAGACAGACAAATACATATGAATTTATAGACCGTCTTTCAGGGCTGCCCACAGAACTGAGTGCAAAGAGTGAGAAGGCCTGTCTCCACACTGGAGATGCAAAGGATCCATCGCAGGCCTGCAGCTCCAGGAATTACTGTCCTGCATAAGTCCACATCAGGGAGCCACAGGGTCTGCAATGGAAAGCTAAAGAGTCCATGCAGGAAGGCTGAAGGGTGGGTCCAAGACGCTGAAGAATTTGTGCCGAAAGCCAGGAGATGATGCCCACGGTGAAGTCAAAACCACTACAGCTCCCATGAAGAAAGCAGAAGAGAGTCTTCTTCACTCGTGTCCCATTTATAGCATTCAGCCTCCCTCCCTAGGGTGGGTCTTCCGCACCCAAAACTATGCTGAGCCAATTTAGTTGGGTGTTTGCTAATCAAGTTGACAGAATCAGTCAATGATCACAGCCCCATCCTCAGGGTGTGTTTCCCTCCTCAGTAATTTAGTCATCTGGACACAGCCAGGACTGTGCTAAGCCAGTCAGCCAGGCATTCCTTACTCAGATGGGCTCAGCAGTTAACTATTACAACATCTGAGATTTGTTGTGTCTCTTCTCTTACAAATTTCCTGATGATGGGGAGCAGATCACAGGTGAGCTATGAAAAGAGAAAATGAAGACTTCTCTCTTGGCTGGATGAAAGCACCACATCAGTTCTTCCTGAGGTACTTCATCAAGTCAGTGGTTAAGGCTTTTCATAGGTATTATGTTTGCATGATTAGATAATGATGACGAGTACTGCAAAATGGGCATTCTTGGGTGTCTTAGTTACTTTTTACTTGTTGCTGAGACTAATACCTGACACTCAAAATGAAGGAAGGAAAGGTTTATTTAGCTCACAGTTACTGGAGGTTTCAGTCCATACTCCGCTGGCTCCAAGACAGAGAGGTACATGGCAGAGAGCAGCAGTTCCTGGTGGCAGAACAGCCACAATGGCAATAGAGGCAATGGAACAACCAGGGGAACAGAGAGCAATAGCACAAGTCTGTCTCTGTCTCTCTTTATATCACATTCAGGCTCTCTGCCTCAGCCTATCCGCCTTAGACCACACCCATAATCCCAGAAGGACTCAGATCGATAAACCTCTCAGTACTAAAGCACATAATCCCAGTGGATCATGAGTCAAGTCTCAAACTCTAGAAGTCTCCGTCCCATGATTGCACGAGGCTTTGGGAGGACAACTAGACATAAACCATAAATAACACTGTGCATGGGAGTAGTTGGGCCTTAGTGTGGGGGGCACAGAGAAATGCCTTTAGGGAACCAGGCAAGAGGCTGCCCCTCAGCAAGAGGGGGGAAACACCCCAGAACCTGTGGCACAGTTGTGGAGATGAGAGGGAAGGCTCCAGACGACCCTCATCTACCTGGGCCGGTCACGGCGCCTGTGTTGGGCACACAGAGACGATTCCTGCCATGCGCTCCTGGAGCAGGGAACACACCCCTGCACGTGCTGGTGGGCTGTGCCGGGCCCAGCCACCCCCATGAGCTGCATTTCAACTTGCCTGTGTGTACAGCCCAGGCAAGAGTGAGATGGGCTCCAAGAAGAAGCCTGTCTCCCGAAGAGGGACGAGACCCCACCCCCACGCCAGGACCCCGGGCTCCTGGCATGATGAGGCTGGCGGCACTAAGAACAACACTGGTTCTTGCTGCCCTTCTGTGCACTCCAGCGTGGCCTGCGCCGCTCCAGGAAGTACAGAAAAGAGGGTGAAGTCATTCCCAGTAACCTAATACCCCTACCAGGTTTATCCTGAAGTGGCTGGAGCTCTTTGCAGGGATTTACCTTAATGATATCATTCCTGGGGAGTCTGGTTCAAATCAAACTAGGTTAAAGGTCATGACTGTCAGAAAGTGATGCCATTGGATGCTGCTGCTAATAAAGTCAGGGTCATCGCGGGTACAGGAGCAGTTTGGAATTCAGGCTGTGTTTACCTTAAACCTACACCCAAACTTAAACCTGAGTGAAACACAGACACCAGGAACTGATTGAAATTTAATCCCTGGGAGGCTCCTGCGTGGCCTCTCTTTGACTTGGTTTTCTGGGCTGGGCGTTTTCCCTGTTGTTTACATCGTGGGCTCAGGTGATCCAGCGGAAGCGGGTTCTGTCTGTGGCTGGGGTTATTCAGGCATAACACACAGGTCGTTGCTTACTATATTCTACCCAAAAGAAGAAAACGGAATTTCTAGAGTTTACAGGACACAGCGGATCAGAGCAGTTTCCACTACAGGAATTCCAAGAGCAGAAATGAGAGCTGCTTTTGGAAGCGATGACTGGGCTGTGCCTTCCACAGCAGGCGTGAAGGTCCAAGGCCCTGAGCCAACAAGACCACCCTGTTATTAGGCCCAGTGTCAAGGTCAGGCACTTGTCTTAGTTGCCCTGGCTTCTGGGACATAACACTGAAGTCCTGACAGTTTATAAAGGTGAGCATTTGTCTGTCACGCTACGTCCAGAGAAGGAGCTCAGCAGAGGGCCGAGTCCTTGGGAGGCGGGAGCTGGTGCTCCCGAAAAGACTGGACGGAAGACTTGGTTCCCTGCAGTAGACTCTGCAGCCCCCGAATCGCCTCCTGCTCAGTGCTGAATGTTTCCACAGCTGCATTTAGGAGGGGAGAGCACCTGTGAGCCATGGCAGGAGAGCCGCTTCTGTAAGACCCCATGTCTGCTCCCTGGCTAGGCCCCCACAATACCTGCTCCGCTGCACTTCGCCAGGGTTCCTAGACCCTTGGTGGGGACTTAGCTGTAGCCTGTGGCCCTCCTGTCCTTCTTGACTCTTGTTGGAGGGTGGAGCGCTGCTCTCAGAAAAACAGAGGGGAGCTGAGGTCAAATCCTTCCAGTTCCCTGCGTTGTCTGCAATGTAGGAAGGCCTTTTTGTTTTTATTTATGTCAGTGCGTATTTGCAGTACATAATGGCTGCATTCATTGTGGGCAGGTGCGGCCTGAGTGTGACGCTCTCTGGCTCTTCTCATTCTCCACCCCTCCTTCATCTCTTGCCTCTCCTCCTTTTCGTAAAAGATCTAGCCCATTTTACATTTTATTTTTTAAAGAAATAAAACATAGTAGAAGCATTAGAAATGACACAGAATCTTACTAAACAAAATAGTAAGAGTGTTTGTTACATTGTATATCATTGCTTTTCTAAGTAGTTGTTCAGATGACTGGCATGCAAAAATCAGTCCAAAGAATTATAAAAAATTAAAAAAGAGGAGAAGGAGAAGAAAAAAATGCAAAAGAAAAAAAATTTAAAGACCTCTAAAACAGCGATATATTTATTGACATAATAGCCTCGATTTGTCTTTTGACCCACAGAACCTAAAATGTTTATGAGCTGGCCTTTTAAAACGTCATTGTCTGTCAGATCAGCAAAAAGCAGGACAAAAAAAAGGACATTTGCGCCCTGCAGGGATGGGGCGTCAGCGTGGCAGTCAGCCTTTCTGCCCTGCATGCAGGCCAGACCACGCCCCTGACCCCCGCACTCCTGCTCCACATGTCTCCACCTCAGCTGCCCTGACCTGGACAAGTGCCCCTCTGTTGCCCCACTGCCTCCTTTAAATGATTCTGAGAGTGCCCAGAGACATACTGTACACATCTAGAAAGGCAAAGCACCAACCAACTCCATCTACTTCTTACGGACAACTTTACCCTGAAGTATCCCTTCTCCTCAAGGCCCCTGGGAGCTCACCCACACCAGACGTGGGCTGCACGGACCCTGACACAGCACGCAGGTGTTCTCGAAAACGTGTTGCCGAGACACGGAAAGAAAGAGCGACAACATTTCTAGAAGTCCTCCACAGAAGCGGGGGCTAAGCACTTAAATAACCAAATAATTGTCAAAGCAAGGGAGAAATGCTAGGAGAAAATATTTTGTACTGAGTAGAAATGACATCATAATGTTATTAGAACATAGCTAGAAGGGTGTAAGAGGGACAGTTATAGCTTCAGTTGCCTATATTAGAAAATAAAAGGTTTAACATCAATTTCTTCTACTTCTGTCTTAAGAATGTAGGGGAAAGATCAAATTAAAATGTAGATAACTTCAGAGGCTATATTAAAAGGAAGCCAATGCTTCTTTGAAAGAAAAAAAAAAAAAAGAAGAAATTCAATCAATCCAGTTTTTTTTTTTTTTTTTTTTTTTTCTTCAAAACTCTAAATGAAAGTAATACATGGGTAGCAAGACTGACCAAACAGGGGAAAACACAAAGAGCTAACATCAAGAATGATGGGGGATTGGGCTGCGGACTTAGCTCAGTGACACAGTGCCTGCCTGGCAAGTAAGACATCCTGAGTTTGATCCTCAGTACAAAAAAAAAAAAAAAGAAGGGGAGATATCACAACAGGCCCTACAGCTAAAAGTGAGACTAGGTGGACTCCCAATACTAATACGGCAATCAGTGAAACACTGTAATGAATTAACGAATTTAAGAAAAACACACTCAAGCAGAAATTGTCACTCTAAAGTGGACTTACGCCCATTCATTAAGCTAAATTACAAAACAAAATCCTTATCACAGATGAAACTTCAAGTTCCAAGAGTTGTACTGGTTGTACCTCTGTCAAACATCTTAAGGATAACTCATTTCCACCCTGGGCAACTTCTAGACATGGAGTGGGAGAGATGATTTTTACTTTCTTTTACAAGGCCTTGGGTAAGGCCCTGATAGTGATAATACAACAAGAATTAGACTCTTGTGCCCCTCATGGAAGCAGACACAAAGCCCTCTGAGAGCAACAGAGCCTGCCTTCCGCTGTGTGCTCAAACACTTCTTTGATCAAGCGGGCACAACCTTCCAGCCAAGGGACGTGAACTTTGGTGTCAGCGAGCAGAGGAAAGCATATTAGTAGATGTGAAAAAATAACTTGTCAAACAAAGAAGCACTGACAATAAGCCTTTATCCATCAGCAGTAAAATGGATTTTTTATTCCAAGGATAAGGTGTCCCTGGAAGGTAGGCGGGACGTGAGACTCTTCTCACCTGAACTTGGGAGCAGCAGAGACACAGATGACCTGGATCATCCCCTTCTCATACCACAGGGGAAAGCTGTGTGTGTGTGTGTGTGTGTGTGTGTGTGTGTGTGTGTGTGTGTGTGCAGAAGCCCAGGGAAGCTCCAGGAATTACCAGACAACTGGTGACTGTGTTGGAGGATTTGATATCAAATTATGTTCCTGTATACTTACAGAATCACAGAATGAAGTGGAAATACCAATACTAGTTCAAATGGCATCGAAGATATTAGCTCTATATTAATAACAAAAGATAGGCAGAATCCAGCTGGAAACTATAAGAAATCAATGAGAATGATAAAAGAAAATTTAAATTTATGAACAAGATACCATGTTATTATGTAGAATGAGCCAATAATGTTAGTCAGTGCTCTCAAGATAGATTTATATCAGGGCAATTCCAATAAAAGCTTACAATGGGTTTTAAAAATATTTATGAGATGATTTACATTTACTTGGAAAGATTATTGGGTTAATAATATGCCAGACAAGACAAAAAGTAGAAAGCATGCTTATATACATGAAAACTCCAAACTGAAGGAAAAGTCTAGGGACGTACAGTACATGAATTTGAAATTCACACTTTCATATAAATACGCTCTAGCCAAAGCAGCATGGTGTTAGAACATGATTTTAAGCTACGTCTATGGCTCAATTTAAGAAATTCAGAAATAGACCATGTTATTGGTTGAAATGATTATCGACAAAAGTGCCAAAAAAAATCCCAGTAGCAAAAAGCAAGTTTCTTCAGTAAATGGTGTTGGGACAGTTGAATTCTCACATACTAAATACATGGATTACAGACCTGATATAATAATAACACAATGAATCTTCTAGGTGAAAATGAACCTTTTTTTTTAGTTGTGGGCAAAAATTTATTAGAGATTAAAAACACTTTAACCTGGAGGTCACCAGGATGGTGGAACAGTAACCACTAGGGAAAGAAGCCTCTCAGAGATGCCATCCAGATGCTACAGTGTAGCAGAGTGAGGAGGACCAGAAGCAGGCAAGGCGCACTGGTGACTGCAGGTGGACGGGTCTGCTCTCGGCCCCCACGTCCAGAGCACAGGCTTTCTGCAGAGGGCGTAAGGGTGCGGGCTTGTAGAGCTTGTCCACAACCCTGGGGCAAAGCTACTGCTGGCTGGATGAGCTAAATAACACAGACCAGGACTCGGTCTCCAGGGGCAGCAGAGACACACCGAAAAACGGACTCTTTCTCTCGGTCTAGTTTGAGTTTTGAGACACTGGTGATGCTGGTTGTGTGTGTGTGGTTTTTTTTTTTTTTTGTTTTGTTTTGTTTTGTTTTATTGTCCTTCATTGTTTGCCCTTGTTTTCATAGGAGTGCGGGCACGGCATCTAGCCCCTGTGGGGCTGTGCTGCTCTGCTCCTCTCTTTACCTCTTCCTTTTCTCTTTCCCTCCTGCCTCAGTTGGCTAAAGTTAGCACAACCCCCCTGTGGCCTGCAGCCTTACTTCCAGTCTTTTTCTTCTTCCTCCTCCTCCTCGTCCTTCTCCTCTTCTCCTCCTCCTCCTCCTTCCTTCCTTCCTCCTCCTCCTCTCCTCCTCCTCCTCTTCTCCTCCTCCTCCTCTTGTTCTCCTCCTCCTTCTCCTCCTTCTTCTCTATTATTTTCTCCCTAACTCCTTTAAATTTTAACCCTTAAGCATAAAACTGACATAATAAAAACTTACATACTGCATATAATTTTTTTTTAGTTTTAGATTTTGTTATTTAATGCCAAATCTAGTTCATATGATTAAAGATGGCAAATTAGTGGTAACTTTAGTTTGTCATTGTCTAGTCTGTGTTAGATTCTGTTGTCACTGATGATGGTACCACTTTAGCTAAAAATGGCATAGTCATTCTAAATAGCTTTTCTTCTTGGTAGTCCAACACCGAAAGTGGCAAAGAGTCACAGAGACTCCTGTGGCACAGTGCCAAAGGACAAGGGCCTCCACCGAGAGGGCTGCCACTTCTCATCCCCAACAAACTGAAGAGGTAAGTCCTTGTGACAGACTCCAAGCCCGAAAACCAACTATGCCCAGAAGACAACTCAGAAAAGTAGTCATTTCCTGAGAGTTCTAAGTACTAGACATGAAGCAACTCACCACAGGCAATTTGTAAGCATCGACTCAAGAGCTGAACTTTAAAATAAGAAATGAAAATGAGAAGACACTTGAGAAAGATGTACCCCACACATCCAGTTCACCAAGGGCCACCCTGGGGAACAATGAGGTGGGACAATCTGAAAGT
Organism: Myocastor coypus; assembly: GCA_004027025.1. Classification (NCBI taxonomy): domain Eukaryota; kingdom Metazoa; phylum Chordata; class Mammalia; order Rodentia; family Myocastoridae; genus Myocastor; species Myocastor coypus. The sequence goes on from PVJA010006369.1 coordinate 46,740, forward strand.
CACTCACCTGGCCTCTCTGCAGTGCTAACAACAAAGCAATTGAGGGCCAACCAAATAGTTCAGTGGATTAAAGCACCTGCAGGCAAGTGCAGGGTCTGGGGGTTCAATCCCTAGGCCTGCCATGCTGGCCCCGGCCCTGGGATGTGTGGGATATGCGGAGATGGCAACTGAGACTGAGCATGGTGGCGCGCGCCTATAATACCAGCACTTGGGAGGCTGGAAACAGGATAATTACTACAAGTCTGATCTAGTAGTGAGACCCTGAATACCCAGCAGACCCTTCTGAAATGTAACTGAATGAGGCTCTAGAAAAAAACAAAATCACAAAAATAAATACATAAATAAAGAAAATAAATCATAAATAATTTCTAAAAAAAAGAAAGAATTTCTAAGGTAAATGTAGAGATGATGTCCCCAATGAAAGTGATGCTTAGTGACTCCAGAGCAGATACAGATCAAAACATAAAGGAGAATATGAAAATGAAGGAAGCCACATATGCTCAGCATAGGAAAGAGATGGAACCCATAAGACAGAATCAAGCAGATATCCAGGACAATAAAATTTCTTTTGAAGGTATCTGCAGCAGAATTAACCAGAATGAAGGCATTGTCTCTGATACAGAAGACAGACTTGCATTCAGTGATCATGAAAAGAAAAAATTCTTTCAAATAGCATAGGGCTGGGGATATAGCTCAACAGCACAAGCACTTACCTGACACATACAAAGTCCTGAGTTCAAATCCTGATACCAAAATAAATAAATATGTCAAGATACTATGAAAAATCAGTCAGGCAGCTGTTACATGATGCCTAAAATAATAACTCAATATTGACTGGAGTTGATGCAAAAGCAGGAGATAACACAAATGTTATTAAAAAAAAATAACTATATACAAGTCATGCCCCTGGTAGGGAAAAAGAATTTGATGTACAGTTAAGTGAGGCATGTAGAACTCCAATAAGCTGTGATAAAAACAATTTGTAGCTAGACACATCATTGTCAAGATTCCAGAAATGCTGATAAGGAGCCTTGAACACTAACTGTTCCTTTCAATAGACCAGGAGAAATCAGTGGTACAATTATCAAAGCTGTGCTATGTATATAAATATTTTTTCTTTCTTTTCTCTTTTTGCTCATCTGAGCTTTTCTTTCCTTTTGTTTTTGTTTGTTTGTTTTTTTGTCTTTTTTTGTGGGACCCTGGTTTAAACTCACGACCTTGCACTTACCCAGCAGGCACTTGTGCCTCGGAGTTACCTCCCCGTCTCCCTCTTCTTCCCCTTTGGAAAAATTCTTTCCCTTTTGTAGTATCCATTGTACTTTTCAGATTTTATTTACTCTTTGGGGTCCTTACACTAGGATCAAAAAAAAAAAAAAAAAAAAAAAAAAAAAAAAAAAAAAAAAAAAAAAAAAAAAAAAAAAAAAAAAAAAAAAAAAAAAAAAAAAAAAAAAAAAAAAAAAAAAAAAAAAAAAAAGGATTCTAGAAATGCAACACAAAAGTAAAATATTGAAAGCTATTAGGGAAGAGAAATAAATCACTTATAAAAAAAAAAGCCCATCACGATCACAGCTGACCTCTCAGCACAAAAAGAGAGTTTGGAGTGAAGCATCTCAAGCTCTAGAGAAAAACAGCCTCCAACCCAGATCGATGTACCCTGCAAAATTACCTTTCAACACTGGTGGAGAAATAAGGTACTTCCATGGCAGAGTATGCATGGAAGATATCTTCCATGACAAAAATCTAAGGAAATGTATCACCACCAGATTAGCACATCAAAATGTTTTGAAGGACATTCTAGAAAGAGATAAGAGCTACAACTCCATGAACCCAAATAAAAAGAATAAACCAAGCAAGGCAAATAAACAGATGGGAGAAAAGGGGGAAACCAACAACAGGAAAATAACGTAACAAGGATAAGTCAGTACATAACAGTTATAACCACTGATGCTAACGGTCTCAACCTACCAATCATAAAACAGACTGACAGCATGGATCAAGAAGCAAGAACCAACAATATGTGCATAAAAGAAACACATCTAGTTCAAAAAGAAATTCACAGACTGAAAGTTAAGGAGTGGAAAACAACACTCTATGCAACAGAAACCCAGGCAAAGGCAAAGGCATCTATTCTATTTGCAGACAAAGTGAATTTCAAGCCAAGACTGATTAAAAGAGAAAAAGAAGGTCACTTTATCCTTGTAAAGGGAACAATCCAGGAGGAAGAGGTTGCAATCGTAAATATATATGCACCAAATATCAGTACACCCAACTATAGAAAACAAATGTTAAAATACACAAAAAATCAAGTAAACACTAATACAGTAGTATTGCAAAATGTCAATACTCCACTGTAACAAAAAGACAAATCAACATTAAAAACTGCAATGACAAAAATAAACAATGAAATATTAGAACTGCCAAACTTTTGAACAAATGTACTTAGTAGAACTCTATAGAGTGATTCACCCCACAACATCAGAACACACATTTTTCTAAGTAGCACATGGGACATTCTCCAAAGTAGACCATATACTACCTCATAGAACATGCCTACGTAGATGCAAAGGGAACTGAAATTGTCCCGTGCACATTATTAGACCATAGAGCAGTGGAATTGATAATCAAGAGCAAAAGAAATCACAAGGACTTCATAAACACATGTAAATTAAATAGTATCTTCCAGGACTACAAATAGGTCACCAGTTAAAGAAGAAATTAGACACTTTCTACTGTTAAATGATAATGACAGTACAATGTACTGAAACCTATAGCGCACAGTAAATACAGTCCCTGAGGAAAACAAAGGAAGCATAAATAAACAACTTAATGTTGAACCTTAAAGCCCTAGAAAAAGAAGAGTAGACCAAACCCAAAGTTTGTATAAGGGAGGAAATTATAAAGATTAGAGCAGAAACGAATGCATTGGAGACTAATAATGCAATGAATCATTGAAGAGTTCATTCTTTGAAAGATTAAATAAAATCAACAAATCTTTAGCCAGCCTTATCAAAAAAGGAAGAAAAGACTCAAATCTATGTAATTAGGAATAAAAGGAGTGATACCACAACAGACTGTTCAGAAACCCAGATCACCTATGCCTACTTTGTATTCTAAAAAGATGGAAAAATGTAGGCAAAATGGATAGATTCCTAGATAAACATAAATTTAAAAAGGTGAATCAAGAAGATATGAAAATCCTAAGTAAACAAGCAGTAATGAAATTAAATGTTTAATAACAAATTTTCCAACAAAAACTCTCAGACCCTGATGGATTCATTTCTGAATTCTACAAGAAGTTTAAAGAAGGTCTAATACCAGTAACTTCTCAAACTCTTCACTGAAATTGAAATGAAAACAATACACCTAAATTCATTCCTGGAAGCAAGCATTACCCTAAAGTAAAAACCAGAGAAAGACCCAACTAAGAATGAGTATTAAAGGCCAACGTCCCTGTGGTCCCACTCCTGCTGCAGGTCTGTATTCATTAACATAGATGTAAAATCCCTCAAGAAAATAGTGGCAAAGAAAGTTGTCTAGAAGTTTTTACACCATGACCAAGTTGGATTCATCTCAGGAATGTGGGCATGGTTCAACATACATTAATTATTAAAAGTAATACATTGCATTAACAGAGTCAAAGACAAAAACCGTACTATCATCTCAATAATTGTAGAAAAAGCTTTTGGCAAAGTCTGGCACACATTCATGATAAAAAAAATAAATAAATAAATAAAATAAAAAACCTTACAGAAAATCAGAATAGAGGGTTTTTCTTTCAATCTAACAAAAGCTATCTAACATAAGCAGCCAACATTATAGTGAATGGACAAAAACTGAAAACTTTCACTCTAAAACCAGTAACAAAGATATCCACTATCTCCACTCTTTTTTTTTTTTTTTTCAGGACCGGGGTTCGAACTCATGACCTTGCATTTGCCAGGCTTATCGCCCCAGCCTCCATACTTATTCAACATAGTCATGGAGACTTTAGCCATAACAGTTCAACAAAAGAAAGAAAATAACAACAGGAAGTGAAGAAATTGAATTATTATTACTTGTGGAAAATATGATATTCTACAGAGAAGACCCTGAAAGCTCCACTAAATGACTGCTAGATTTATTTTTTAAATGTATATATTTATGTTACAGCTTTCTCAGCCTGCTCTAGGGGTGGGGCTGGCACAGCATGTGGTGTCAGGGATTGAACCCTAGTTCTTGTGATTGCCTAAGCTTGCCTGAGCAGGTGCTTCAGACCACTGAGCTATCTTGCTAGTCCCCACGACTGCTAGATTTAATAAGGAAATACAGTACAGTAGTGTAGCTGGATACAAAGTCAAAGTCAATAGTTTTCTTGTACATGATAAAAAATAAAAACTTACTGAGAGAGAAATTAGGGAAATAATATCCTTCACAACAGAACCCCCAGAGATGAAATATCTAGGAATCAATCTAATGAGGAATGTAAAAGTCCTCTATGTTGAAAGAAACAAATTAAAGATGATATCACAGGAAGAATGAATACAGTGAAAATAGCCCTACCTCCAAAATTCTTACACAGATGGAATGCAATTCCAATCCAAATTCTAAAAACATGCCTCACAGAATTCGAGAAAATAATCCTCAAACTCACTTGGAACCAAAAGAAACCTAGAATATCAAAGACAATTCTGGGTAGTCAAGACAAGGCAAGGGGTATTACTATCCCTGAGCTGACATTATTCTATAAAGCTACTGTGATAACATTAGCCTAGCACTGGCAAAGCAAAACAAAAGCCAGACCTGGGAATCAATGGAACAGGTTAGAAGATGCAGAAGCAACTTCAGACATACTCGACTGCCTTACCTTTGACAAAAGTGCCAAACACATTCATGGACACAAAGACAGCTTTTTAAATAAATGGTGCCACAAATACTGGTTTTGACATGCCAAACATTAAAATTGGACCCATATCTTTCACCATGGCTAAACTAGGCTGAAGTATATACAAATTCTAAGTATTAAAGCTGGAACATTCACTTTACTGGAAGATGGAACAGGTCAAACTTTCAAAGACACTGATATAGGCAAAGACCTTGTGAATAACCCTGATTGCACAGGCAGTGTTAAAAAGAATCAACAACTGAGACTTCATCGTATTAAAAATCATTTTCACAGCAAGAGAAA
>PVJA010006369.1:52003-73776 GCA_004027025.1 Myocastor coypus
AAGAAAGAAAGAAAGAAAGAAAGAAAGAAAGAAAGAAAATAAAGAAAGGAAGGAAGGAAGGAAGGAAGGAAACCACTAACAGAGTGAAGCCATAACCTATGATCTACAAAAAAAAAAAAAAAGGGTTTTCCTATTCCTAAAAAGATTACTATCAGAATATGTAAAGAACTGAAAAAAAAATTAGCCCTCCCAAATTTAAAGATTTAACCCAAAAATGGGCATCTGGGGTGAATACACACTTCTGAGACAAAGAAATACAAGCAGCAAGTAAATATAGGAAAACAACGTTCAGCCTCACTAGTAACTTGAGAGATGCAAATTAAAGCAGCACTATGATTCCATCTCACCCTGAAAACAACGGCTACCATCAAGAAACCCACCAATAGCGACTGCTGTGGGAGCTGCCAGGGGAAATGAGCCCTTCGCCAGTGTTGGTGGGAGTGCAGACTGGTGCGACCACCATAGAAACCAATGTGAAGACTCCTCCAACTCCAGGGGCTACAGGTCCCATTGAACCCAGCTATTCTCTTGCTGGTTACATTCTCTAGAGAATTAAGAACATCATACCACAGCAATATATGCACAGCCATGTTTATAGCCGCACGATTTGCAGTAGCTAGATCCTGGAAACAACCCAAATGCCCATCAACTGAGGAATGCATAAAAAAGATGAAGTCTTTTTACACAATGCAGTACTACTCAGCCATAAAGAAGGATATGCAGGAGACTTTTATAGGTAGTTGGGTGCAGGTAGAGACCATACTCATAAGTGAAATAAATCAGACTCACGTGCGTAAACATTGTATTGTCTCCCTAGTGTGAGAAGCGGAAGGAGTAAATAAAATATAAAATTTACAGTAGATGTTGTGAAATGGGAAGAAACTGTTTAAAAGAAAAAGGAACCTGGGATGAAAGGGAGAAAAGAAGAAAGGTAAATTATATATATATATATATATATATATATATATATATATATATATATATATATCAGTTGGGGTAATGATACTTTGAAATATCAGTTGATGTAATTATACTTTGAATTTTGATTAACTTGTTGAAAAGAAAGGTTTGTGCTAATACTGTTTGGACACCTAAGTATAAATACCCTGTACTCTGAGTAACTAAAGATAACAATATGCAATGTATTAATCATTGTTACTCTTAAACATGTTTGAATCACAAAATAAAATAATGCCACATGAAAATTCATCATAATTAAGAACGTCTGCTCATCAAAATTTAGTGCCATGAATGTAAAGTTACACACGTGGAAGTTATTAGAAGTAATATAACTTGAAAAATACTTTTATAGGGAATATGTAAGGAATTCCAACAGCACACAAAGAGAAACACTAGATATAAAAATAACCAACAAAAATTGCGAGTTCTCACTATACGTGCATTAGAAAGACTACAACATTTAAACATCTGAAAACAGTAAATATTGGGAAGACTATAGAACACATTCTTCTTTGTTTGGGGATGGGAATCTAAAATGTTAAAATTACTTGAAAAATTTTGAAGCTTTCTTAAAGTTTTAAATGTATACCTATCCTATGACCCTTCAGTGACATTCCTAAATTTTAAAAAAATTATTTATTTATTTATCTATTTATCTATCTATCTATTTATTTATTTATTTATTTATTTATTTATTTATTTATTTATTTATTTATTTGGTTCAGGGTCTCACTACACAGCTTGGATCCATAGTCATTTTCCTGTCTCAGACGCCCCAACACTGGAATCACTGGCATGTGCCACCATGCCCAATTTCAGGGCAGACCAGGGTGGCATGCAGTAGCAGGGATTGAATCCAGGTCCTCCCAATTGCCAAGCCGGCACTCAGACCACCGAGCTGTCTCCCCACCCCATTAAACATTTATCCAAGTGAAATGAAGCTCTCTCCGTGGAAAGCCCTGTTCAAGGACACTCAGGGCTGTCTGATCTGTAGATGTCAGACTGAGAGACAGCATAGGCACTCTGCTCCAGCTCCCTGAGCGCTGCGAGCACTGAGGACTGCGCAGAAGCACAGGAATTCCACACAGACATGCGCAGCTGTGGATGAAAGCGGAAGTGGCCACACAAGAGAGTGCTGCATGACTCCGCAGATGTGAAATTCTCTGGAATAAGCAGCGCTAAGCTCTTTGGGTAGAAGAAGCAGAGGTAGCTTTGACGCTGGAGTGAATGAGGCTAAGGGGCAGGAGGGCACTTTCTGGAGAGATGCATAAGTTCTCTGGCTTGAAACACTGGTAAAATCACTCAAACACTGAAATCCAAGCAGAGCTCTGCATAGTATATGCATGGTACTACCAAGTCTCATATACACACATGCGCACACGTGCACATACATGCTGACAGCAGTAACGCTTCCTGCTCAGCCATGATCCTGGGAGACAGTGATGGTTTGGGATCAGATACTGTCTTTACGGAGTAGTGGAGTGGAATATGGCACTACTGTTGTACTATGTTGCTGCTATGCTATGCTATGCTATGCTATGCTATGCTATGCTATGCGATGCGATGCGATGCTATCCTATTATGTAGCTCAGCCTCTCCATGGTGATGTATCCATAGTTACAATTATTATGAGGTAGTTAAAACTCTTAATACTTTATAAGTGGACCCAAGTCAGGAGCTAATGTGGGCAGCGATGCTCCCAGGTCAGATGGGGCCAGGTGTACACGAATGGTTCCAGTCCAGGTGCTACCTGGGGTACGGGCATGGCTCCAGGCCCAGCACTAGCCTGATGCACAGTGGCGTGGGAAGCCAGCCTGCAGGTCTGCACAGGGAGGAGCTCTGGTGCTGGAGAACCCGGCCATGCCATCATCCCCACGACCACAGGGGTCTGCTCACACATTACAGTCCTATCGACCCTCTAGACTTCATCATGCCGCAGGTTAGATGTCAAGGCTACTTTAAAATAGTTTAAGGGCCCGGCGGGATGGCTCAGTGGTCTAAAGCCCTTGCTTGGGAAAGCTTGAGCGGCTTCAGGGACCGCGGTTCCATTCCCGGCACCACATGCTGCGCCAGGCCTGCCCTTGGGGGGGGCTGAGCCAGCCATAAAATGAGTGAATAAGCCAATAAAGGTTCTGAAACAAGAAAAAATAAATAAATAAAATTTAAAAAAATAGTTTAAAACTCCTTTAAAGTATCAATAAAGCAATTTTTTATTATAAATATAAAACCATGTAACCCAGCTTTATATAATTAAATGATAGCATATTTAACATTTGAAGCAAGATGCTGAATGTGCCATGCAGAGGTGATAAAAACATTTTTAAATACAACTTACTGTCTGATATCCTGCATCCCTCTCCCCAAGGAGAACAGCATAATTGGAAAAAGCTTTTTAAGTCAAATAAGGGATATAATGTCACCAGTGCGAACAGATAAACATGGAATAAAGTTTATTAGCCAGGAAATGTTTGCATACCAGCCTGAAATTAATATACCATGTGGAGGAGTTGACACAGTTCATTCTAAAGCAGATAAATCATTCATAGGGAAAATAAACACCAACTAAAGAGAAATCGGCCACCAGTGGAGCTGAGTGTATTGAGAGTCGGACGTGCTTGTCACCTGTTGACACAATACGTGTTTTCTGCTGAATCAGATGCTGAATCTACTGTATCAAAGCAAACACCTGTGGAGACAGCCTGTCCGCTGTCAAGGTCATTGGGTTCCAGATGTGTGACTGTGAGCCAGGTGCACCTCTAATAAACCTAGGTGCCCGGATGTCAGTGCTTCTATGCGCTAAGCCTGAGCACCAGCAGTTGATGCGCTGGCTGGGAAAATGGACACATCTGTGAGTTCCCTCCTTCTCCTTGTTTACACGATTGCACACCTGCTGTGAGTTCCCTCCTCCTTGTTTACAGGATTGTGCTAAAAGTTGCATTTATGGGGGGGGAGAAATTGCAGAGCAGTTAATGCCAAGCTTGGACATTGGTCACAGCCTGGCAGCTGGGTGGGAGATGAGGAATGAGGCTGGCCACCCTCAGTCTGAAGTGTGCCATGATGCCCTCTGCAGTTCCACGGTCTGGAAAGGTCACCGCATCACGGTGACTTGATACAGTCTCATGGAGGAGCCTAGCTGCCTGGGGTACTTGCTGGTACAGCAGCAGGTGTCTCTGCCTCCTGCTTGGCTGCCACGGGGACACCCAGACACCTACCCTGGAGCTGAGATGCAACCTGCAGGTGTGGACACAGGGCATGCTGGTGAGGAGTCTTGCCACCTGCTGCCGTGCCGCTCTCCGTGTGACACACAGGATCTGCCGTCGGCACACTACCTGTCCGTGTGCTGCTGCTGAGACTGCCCTGTGCATTTGTGCTGGATATTTTGGTAGCTCCTACTCCAGGCCAGGCCTGTGATACCCCGCCCGCTGTAGACTCCAGGGAGCAAAGCCTCATCCCTCAGGTGCAGCTGAAGGCACGTGGGGCAGGGGGCAGGCACCTGGTGTAATGGCCATGCCCACAATGGACAGGTGCTGCGCAGTGTCACTGGCCCTTCAAGGGACTCCTGCATACCCTGAGGAGTGACCTGGAGAACAACTGGCTTCCTGAAAGTCCAGTTCTCATAAGAGGGTCACCACAAGGTTTACTCCATTTCCAGTCCCAAGAAATCATATATTGAAGATGCCCTCACTGACAGAACAATGTGGCTTTAATGACTTTTTCCATGGTGAGAGGAAGGGACCTCTGTGCAGGTTAGGGCTTTTAAGGACCTTGGATGTGGGAATTAGGGCCCTGTCATCTTAACCCCTTGCCCTGCTCTGAAGTGGACTTCCATGCAGTCACCTCCCTGCCAACAGTCACCCCAAAAAGCCAAGGCCCAAGGAGGTTAGGATGCTGGTGAGGGTTGTGGAGTAAAAAGGAAAAAACAGCAACACACCCAGGTGTGTTCACTTTGGGGTTAGGGTTTCTCACAGGGTGTCTCAGTTGCTCTTCTCTCGTTGCTGAGACAAAGACCCGACACTCAAAACGAGGGAAGGAAAAGTTTATTTAGCTCACAGCTAAACTGGAGGTTTCAGTCCATATTCAGCTGGCTCCAAAGCAGACTGGCACATGGCAGAGGGCAACCTTCCATGTCAGCAGGCAGAGAGCAAGAGTGCTTGGGAGAGAGCTCGAAGCTGCTCCAGCAGCTAACTTCTCTTCCTGCCTTACATTGAAACGCAGATCACCTGCCTCAGGGGAGCAGCAGCACCCATTTCCACAATAATCAATTACAAATTCCAGAAGCCGCTCCGCCCCATGACTGCATGAGGCTTTGGGGGGACACCTATACATAAACCATAACACAGGGATAGCTTGTTTCTGTAGCTGGGTGGGTGACTTTTTCTCCTGGGAAGGCTGTTCTGGCCTCTTTGGTGAGAAAGGAACACATAGATTTGTTTCCTTCAATGTAAGGAGTCCCTGTTCTCATGTGAGGATCCTGACGGAACTAAGGAGTCTAAGAGGAAAATCCTTCAGGGGAACCAAGCGTTGCCATGCTCTGACTCTACATTGTGCCCTCTGTCCTCTGACTCCTACCCTGTGACCCCCTGCCCTCTGACCCTTGGCCCTCTGGTTCTCTGCCTTGAAGATCAAGGACTTACCAGGGTCAAGCTCAGGTCCCTGATTGTCCCACAAAAGAGTTCCAATTCTTGCCTTGGCTTTTGAGTCGGAAGTTAAGTTTCTGAATTGCATAAAGCTGACCATGGAAGATGAGGTTCTTCTAACCTACTGAGCTCTGGGAATGGATCAGCCCCAATCCTCAGAAGCCACCTGGGGTTAGGGCCATGTGTCTCCCTACTAAGAGCAGTGGGAAGGGGGAAGTGGGTAGCTCCCACCGCCCTGCACTGCACTGGGCCAGAGACCCACAGTGAAAGCCCTGAGCATGCTGGAGGCCGAGTATGAGGAGGATGGGAGCCCAGCTGAACTGAGGAGAGTCTGGCTAATCTGAGGGAGCCCGGGTCATCAGAGGGGGCCAGGGTGGTCTAAGGGCACCCCAGGAGGAGTGAAGGGAGCCCAGTTGCACTTCAGGGGTCCCGGGTTTATTGGATCTGAGAGAACAAAAACCTGTGCCAGCCTGGAGTCTGAAGTTCAGTGGGTCTTGGGCCCAGGTGAGGAGGCAGATAGTGCCAAGCACCAGAAAGCTCCTGATTTTCCTGACCCTGGTGTGGGTTAGGACACTCCTCACAAGCCCCATATCCCCTGGGGATATTATACCTATATAATATAATATAATATAATATAATATAATATAATATAATATAATATAATATAATATAATATAATTAATATAATATAGGTATGTAATATACCTATATTATGGGTAAAATAAGTAACTAAATAAACACACCTCTGCATTTTCTCTAGTTCAGACTTCCAAGTACATTGTTGTAACTTATTAAGAAAATAGGGGAAACTTTCTAGTTTTTATCATGTACGTAAAGACAAAGTAAGTTCCAGCTTGAACGTGCACGTGTTGGTCGGCAAGTGGAGACTGGCATAGGTCTGACAGAGGAGCCCTGGGGTCTGGAAGGCCCAGGCCCAGGCTCTGTGGGGGGCTCTGGGTGGCTGGAATCAGCTGGGCCGACACTGGGCTTAGAGGATACAGCAGTGGGGACACCAATGACGTCAAGGCCTGGAGCCCCAAGACCCAGGGAAGCTCACTCCTGCTCTGGTAGGGGACCTGAGCCTGCTGACCACGTGGGTACTGGGTGGCATCAGTGGCCCCATCTTTACGTGGGCACAGGGAAGTCGGGAGTGGAAAAGGAGATGAATGCCCAGAGGATACCTCAGGGGCAGGGAGTGGCCAATGGCCAGGCTCAGGAGCATTTCCTAGCACCAACAGCAGCCCAAGGGCAGGGCCACCATGTTCGTCCCAATCAGGGGACAGGTAGTGGCCAGCAGCAGCTTGCCAACAGTTTGGTGGCAATGACCTCCTCAGGTCACCAGCTCTCTGAGGCCCAACCAGCAGCTAGGATGGGTCAGTCTGCAGCAGTTTCTGGAATTACCTGACCATGTCAAAGAGCCAAGTCAAACATTCATCAGAGCTAGGGCTCTTCATAGCTATTAGTAAAATGAGCAATTTAACATATCTTAGTGCAGACATAAATTTCCTTCACTTCGTCCTTAACCTTTCTTTCTTTCTTTTTTTTTTTTTTTTTTTTTGTCTTTTTGAGACAGGGTCTCGCTATGCAGTTGAGGCTAATCCTGCGCTCACTTTTGTAGCCCAGGCTGGTCTTGAACTCGCACCGATCCTCCTGCCTCAGCCTCCCAAGTGCTGGGATTACAGGCGTGCGCCACCACGCCCGGCTTTAACCTTTCTTTCATACGTATTAAAGCAAATTCTCAACAGGACACTTTATATTATTGGTGAAATAAGTAACTAAATAAACCTTCTCTAAATTTTCTCTAATTCAGACTTCAAAGCACATTGTGTAACTTATTTTTAAAAAGAGGGAGAAACGTTCTAATTTTCGTCATGTACTTAAAGACAAAGTAAGTTCCAGCTTGCACGTACATGTGTTGGTCAGCAATTTGTGTTCCCTTGAGATTCATTAGTAGGGCTGCAGAGATAGCTCAGCGGTGTAAGCGCCAAGCCAGGTATGGTGGTGTAGCTGTGGGAAGTCTAAAACAGGAGGATCCTGAGTCTGAGCAGCACAGCGATAATCTGTACTAAATACATTTTTTTAAAAAGGAAGGAAGAAAGGGAGGAGGAAGGGGAAGAGAAGAAGAAGAGAGAAGAAAGAAAGAAAGAAAGAAAGAAGAAGAAGAAGAAGAAGAAGAAGAAGAAGAAGAAGAAGAAGAAGAAGAAGAAGAAGAAGAAGAGGAAGAAGAAGAAGAAAGAAAGAAAGAAAGAAAGAAAGAAAGAAAGAAAGAAAGAAAGAAAGAAAGAAAGAAAGAAAGAAAGAAAGAAGAGAAAATGGAAAAAGGAAAAGAAGCTCATTAGCAAAGGCCAACTGGGCTTGGTGTGATCAGATGATCGCGTGAAGAAACGTGTGGAAGGACCTCTCTGGGCATCATTCCCTCAGAACAAATACTGAGCACGAAGGTCTCCAGGATGCAGCCAAGGGCCCAAATGCATGCCCAGCCCCTGGGCAGGACCAGCAGCCTCGGTATTTCCCCTTCCAGTTGACTGAGGAAATGGGCCAGGTCTATTTACCCTCCTCTACCATCCTAGACACCAGCTTTGGTTTTGGTTTCGTTTTTCCCACTGTGGTGAAGAACTTATTTAAAATGATTCCCTCGGTGGCTTGTAAATGATAAGCGTCTTCTACCTGGTCCTGCCTCAGCCAACATCCCTGCTCTGTCCTCCCCTACGACGTCAAGGCTGTGTCACACACTTAATGCCACCTGGGTTCACTTGTGTCCCTGTACTGCAAGGGTGGGGCACTAGGTGCATTCTCTTCCCTATCAAAATCAAAAACATTACAAAAGAACACATTGGATTGAAGCCTGTGACACTTAGGGTGCAGGTGACCAATGGAATCTCGTAATGAATGAACCAGCCAGGGCCAGTGAGCGAGATGACCCCCACTCACTGGAAATCAGGACATGGGAAGGGCTGCATGGACAGGGACGCTGCAGGGTGCAGAAACGGTCACCACAGGGGCAGGAGGGACGTGTGCACCTCGTCGTGGGACAAGGCCAGGACCAGGGCCAGGGCCAGGGTGGGTGCCCTTGTCTGGAGATCTTCTTCTTATGGACTGAAAGTTTCAGGCTGTCCAAGTTCTTGTGTTCCCCGACTTTATTGTGTGGCCGCATTTGTCTCTCCCTCCAGATCAAGTGCATGAGAAGACAGAAGTGTTTCCAGGTACCACCCCCTCCCCAAGGAGGAAACACATAGGGTGAGGTGGGCAGCCTCTTCTTAGCTCCGCAGACCCCGCCGCACTGGCAGAAGTGCAGCAGAAGCTGGCAGTGCATGTGGGTGTCTCCAACCCAGGAGTCTTCCTCCTCCTCCTCCTGCTCCTCCTGCTCCTCCTTGTCCCCCTCCTTCTCCTCGTCTTCCTCCTCCTCCTGCTCTTCCTCCTCCTCCTTTTCTTCCTTTTCCCCTTCTTACCTCACTGTGCAGGGATCTTGGGGGTGGTTGGTTTTGTAGGAGAAAGGTGACAACAAAGCAGCTGAAAGACACTGTTGGAATGCTGTACCTCCCTAAATCGTATGGCCCTCATCCCCAGGGTGACCTTCAGGAAGCCACTGAATCAGGTTCCACACTCACCAGTGGGCTTAGTGTCCTGGGAATAGAGCGTGCAGAGCAAGTGGGTGTCTTGCAGCCCTCTCCAGAGCAGGAGGAGTAATCTATGGCCAACAGCCCTCATCAGACACTTGGACCTAAGACAGGGTCTTGCTAATTCACTAAATTGCTGGACTGGGCTTTAAGTCAGGATCCTCCTGTCTCTTCCTCCGAGTGTGTGGAGGTAACGGGCTCAGATCTGCATTTCAGTGTGCGCATCCAGGAAGAGAGAGGCCAGCTGCCAAGGTCTCCAGGGCCAAAGTCCAGAGCTTAGTACTGAAGAAGGCTTCAAGCCTCCCTGGTGCACGCGTGCTCCTGCCTGACCGTGCCCAGAAGACTTCTGGGGTCCAGCCAGGCTCAGTTGCCCCTGGCGACCCTGGGCACAGACCAAGATGGCAACCCTCGGAAGCAGCTGCAGTCGGAGCCCTCTTTGCTGCAGGTCGGTTACTATGGTGCGAGAGAACGCAGGCCTCTGTGACCGGAGAGGGAGTCTTGGGGGACCACGGGTTGCTCTGCTAGGAACCAGTAAATGCCCAGAGCTGCCGTGGTCCCTGGCTCAGCACTGCACACACTGCAAGAGGGTGCCATCTGGAAGGGACTTGTGTGTGCCAGTGCCCAGGAACAATCTAAGATCCCTCATCACTGCTGAAGCCACTCTGGAGCTCGGTCAGCAAGGTGGATGGGTCCCCAAGGCCTCTGTCCCTCACGTCCCGGAAGATGAAGCTGTGTGCTGCATTTCAACCTTCAGCCACAGATATCTGGGGGTGTGGGAGGGAGGCTGGGACACTGCCAGCTTACAGCCCAGTGGCACACTGCTCTGTCACTGCCACTACTGCGGAGGGCCGGGGCTGGGCACAATCGTCACGCAGGCCCTGATGGATATGGCCATAAGCCATATCCATGACTGGGGACCCGGTCTCACCACACACTTCCTCACCAGGCAGCATGCAGCACCAGGGACACGTGTCCTCTGCGGCTGTGTCCTCTCCTTGAGCAGTGTGAAGATAAATGGCAGGAGCTGTATTTTGGCGGCATCTCCACCCCTTTAAAAGAAACTTGTTTTTGTTTTATTTATTTATTTATTTATTTATATTTATTTTTTCTTGTTTCAGAACTTTTGTTTATTTATTTACTTTTATGGCTGGCTCAGCCTGCCCTGTGGGCAGGGCTGGCGCAGCATGTGGTGCTGGGGATTGAACCACGGTCCCTGCAGCCGCCCAAGCTTTCCTAAGCAGGTGCTTTAGACCACTGAGCCATCCTGCTGGGCCCATGTTTTTGTTTTATTTCTAAGGCAGGGATTTGTACAGTCACTAAGCTGCCCAGAACTGAGCCCCTGGTACCCGCCCCCTCTGGCCACGCTAAGGTGAAGAGAACCACTGAGTGAGCCCTCTGTTCCAGCCCTGGCAGGTCAGCAGGGCCCCTCCCACCTCCTCCTTTGCAACCGTGGTGGATCCAGGGTGCACTGCGGAAGGGGGCTGGCTGGCACTCAGGTGAGCTCGCAAGAGCGAGGGAGGATGGCGCAGAACGGCCACCACAGGCCCCGCAACCCTAGTCACCTCTGTGGTGCCAAGAGCGCACCGCCCAGCGTTTAAAAGAAAATAATGAATCCTGCATTCTAGCTCCACTCAATGAAGAGGACTAAAATAGCTGAGCTGACGAAAGAGCCAGCTAGCATGCGCAAAAAGGGAAATTCCTAATTAGTTAATATGAAACACGCTGAATCCAATTAGGAGACCCCCGCAATTTGCTTTCAGTATTCTTTCTGAACAGACAGGGACAAATCTGTCTTTAAATCAATACCGCATAACGAAGTGCTCGGCTTTCTGGAGCCAGGGGCACGGGGTGCGTAAGGGGCATTCGGAGGTACCCCAGGACAGGAAGTGCTGCCCCACCACACACACAAGGCTCCTGGTTACCATTTCCTCAACCCCAGGAGACTGACAGAGAACTGGAGTCGTCATTAGCATATGACTGGCTAAAATCTATTGATTTTTAACTCCATAGAATATTCGGTTTTCATTAGGATCTGCTGAGTTATATCTGTGATTGCTGCGGAGCTGCCTGCCCTGGTTAACCACAAACCTACATTATAATGAGGACACAGCGAGAAAAAACCGGGGGGCGCTACTTCGCTGTCAGCTATTGTCACAGTATTCTGGGAATCTTCCTCTGAATCCCGCTTCGTATTTTTAGAAAGCAGCAGGGTATTTAATCCTCAATAATTAGACTTCCCTGAAAGGGCAAACTCATTTATATTACTGTCAAACTAACCTAGTCCCTCAACTGTTGCATAAGGTATTTGATTGTAGTATTTTAAACAACTTAGTAGAAATGAGACAATTAAGATAAAAATGTCAAAGCTGTCTTCATCTAAGTCACAGAAGGCTGCTCTAAATTTAGAAAATGCAGGTGCCTTCAGAAAAGTAGGTATGCAGCAGACGCTTGATGATGATAACATTGGGCTCCCACAGGGTCTGGACGGGGTTGGGAGTAGGGGTGGCTGAAGACGTCCACGCCGACTCTGCCTACCTTGGCCCTGAGTGGCCAAGCTTGCAATGGGCACCAGTGTTGGGTACTCTGGTGGAATGGGGCCAGCATCCAGAGATGTGAAGGTCGCACTTGGGTCACACTAAGCCCCAAGCTCACTGCATGAGCATTCACACATGAGTGAGGCTAGGGACCAAAGACAAAACCACAAGAGTAAAAAGGTCACTTAAGGCCAGATGGGGTGCTAGGCCCTTTGGCTAGCACAACACAGTCCTTTAAAAATGTCACATCATAGGGTAGGGTGCTCACCAGCAGAGCAGAGGCACCAGGAGTCCTGTGCCACTGTACTGGCTGCACTGGGCTGCACTAAGCTCTGCTGAGCTCACTGGCACAAGAGTCTTTCTGTGACCCCTAGCTCAGCAAGATCCAGGCAGGGGCAGCATTGCCACCGAGGCTGGAGGGGCAGCTGACATTGTAGGCAGAGCCTGTCTGCAGGACGGACCTGTGCTATCATGTGGGACCTGTGCCAAGTTGTGGCCAGCCCTCTAGCTGGGCTTGGGGTTGCCTGTCCTAGCTGGGCAATGCCCAGGTTCTCCTAGCCGTGACTGGTCCTAAGGTATACCCTGAGGACACGGAAAGCTGCCTGTGCTCAGGTCCCTGTGGTGCTGGCTGTATGCTCTATCCTGGCCTGACCGTCTCCTTCCCAGCCCCCTATGTGGACAGGAAGGACTTCAGGTATGCAAGCTGCACAACAGAACAAGACACAGGAGCCCTTCTGCCATAGGACATGGCTTTATGGGGCTCTGGCCCCCTGGCCCTGCCCATGGGCTGAAGGACAATGTCCCCATTCTTCTCTCTCCTGGAATTACTAGGCATTAGATCCAGACGTCAAATTTCCCCTTTGGAATATGTTGAATATTTATTTAATTGTGTCTAAAAAGGATGAAAGCACAACAAATGAAATAAGAATTTGAGATATTATCCAGAGGGGGAGGCAGGAAGATCACTGTGAGTTCCACAACAGTTTGACTCTCTCTCAAAAAAACCGAACCAAAACAAAAGAAGCAGGCTCTTTCAGAAGTGGTTCAGTCAGAAGGACTCCAAATGTGAATGTATTCTTGCTGTCACCTGGGAAGGGAGTGGTTACCTCAGAAAAGAGCTGGTTATCACAGCAGTGCTTCCAGAAGAAAAGACGATTTCACCCCTCTCGGCACGAAGGCAGTGTCTGCCTGCCCCTGACTGTGCTGTACACAGGACAAAAGCACCAGTGTCAGGGCTTTTCAGCCTCTGGAGCCACAAGCCACATGAGCATCCATATTTTATAAGTCACAGAGTCACTAGCACCCAGCTCCACCACCAGAAAATGCATCAAGGGGGTGGCAAAGGATTCTCAAGCAGAGCAGATGCCAGTGACCAACTACCCAACTTGGTAGAGACCCGGAGAATGGACATTAGGGCAGAGGCCCAGGACAGCCAAGGACAGGGGCAGAGCAGGGCAGAGAGGAAGCCATGGCCCCCAGGATGACAGAGTGGAGTGGACAGAGACGTCCTCCGTGGCTGTATACACCTGAAAGGGCTCTGGCCGGGTGAACTGTCCGGTAGTCTGGGGTGCTGTCATGTTACACTGAATGCCTATTCCCTAGGCAAGCCGGTGAGACTGAGCCCCAGGTCCTACCCTAAGGGAGGACTCTGCCCCTCACACATTTGCCTCAGTAATGAAGGAGGTCCCAGGCAGCCACTGAGCAGGACTGAGCAGCACCCTGACACATTTGTGTCCTCCCTGAGCCTCTGAACTCGACCTTGTTCAGAAATGGAGCTGGTTAAGGTGGGAGCCTACTGACTCATGACCAGAGAGGGGACACACAGACTCAGGGTGCCGTGGCTGCAGAAGGGCAGGCTGTCTACCAGCAAGGAGCTAGAGGATGATTGGCTGGCTCAGCGTGGACTAGGAGGGGTGCCTTCCCAAGATTTCCAGGAGCATGGCACAGCCAGCACTGTGGTTTGGACCCAGATTGTGGCTTTCCCCAAGTCCCTGCAATAAAACAAAGATGAGCTTGCAAGGTGCCTTTGTGGACCGGATGTGCCAAGGGCTCTTGAAGACATGTACCTGGATGCTCCAAAGACCGTTTCCTGGGATCTGGAGTCAGGAGAGCTCCATTCCATGACAAGCAGGCTGTCATGAGCAAGGACACACGGAGGGAGTGCTGGTCCCTTGGTCGGTTTCTGGGACATCTTGCCTTTCTGGGGCCTCGCCATGAAGGACGTTTGTGTCCCAAGACTTCTAGAGCTACTGAGGGCATCTACGTGGCTTCCGGGACAGGACAAATGTTCCAGAATGTTCTTTGTTCTGACTTTCATTTGCCTTAACGTCCTCACTGGGCTCTGTGCTTGGCAAAAGGTTTTGTGGCCAACGTTTTTGGTGACATGGAGGGTGGGTGGACTTTGCCCTCTGCCCATGCCTATAAAGAGGCCTGTTGTCCACTGCTGGCCCCAGGGCTCAGAGCTGTGGCACAGCATGGCAGGTGAAAGGTGTCTAGTGCTCAATCCAGTTCCCTTTCTGCTAGAGAGCTTGACCTTGTGCCACAGGCCAGACTCTGTTTTCCTGGCATCCTATGGGCAGCCTGCATGTCACTGACAGACTGATGAGGGCTCGTAGGTGACAGGTGTTTAGAAAGCATACTCACCTCTTCTGCCTTAATACTGAGGGAGGTGTTGTTCATTTGATGAAGGGACAGTTGTTACAAGTTGTATGCTGATGACTAAACCTATATATGCCACAGCACTTCAGCATGTCACCTGGCAACCACCACGGCTCTGGAGGGAAGGAGCAGGCAGGTCAGGGCACAGCAGGTGTCAGGCAACCCGCACACCTGTTCCCACCTGCCAAGCAAGGGTGGCATATTTGCATAGCATCACGCTTGAGGGATTTCACCCTCAGCCTCGTGTTCTGTGGCTGTGAGTGCAGGGCTTAGTCCTGGCATTGACAAGCCCCATCGTTGTTTGCTTTAGCTGAGCAAACAGTGATTTCCATTAGGAAGCCCATGACACTCTTCAGAACCCTGGGACAGGCACGATCCTGTGTATTCCAATCTCTCTGCTGCTGGGAGCGACCAGGGCCCTCTGCTTATAGTGTGTTTCTGGTCAGCTCCGGAAAACTGTCACAGACACTTGAAAAGCATGGGAATACAGATCGAGAGGAAATATAGCTTCGGGACAGATAAAGACCCAGGTGTCCACATGCAGAGAAGGCAGTGGGAAATTCACAGAGTTTGTTTTATAAAGTAAATACAACAGAGCCATTTGAGTTGCAGAGCTTTGACGCATTATCCTATGGAAATAATGGGCAAACTGCGAATTTATGAAAACACGGAAGATCTATTCAGTTACTCGGTATCTATTTCTTGTCCCTTTTGAAGGACAGGAAGCAGTACGGAAGGAGGGAGAGAAAAGAAGAGCAGGAATAAGGTGGAAGTCCTTTACTACACAACATAATTCATTGCATAGTTCACACAGGACTGTTTAATATGTTCATTGTCAGTGCTATTTACTGACAACTACACAGCAAAAATGAACACTTGCCTAGCTGGGCCTTTTTTCTAGTAAGAGTTCATCATTTCTTCTGCTCAGCCACAGTTTACAACATAAAAAAAAATGGAAAGAAAACCACAAGGTATAAAAAGTAAAGCCATATTAATATGCTGAGCTGTAAAAGACTCAAGTCAACAACTTCCAGCATTGCCAGTTGTGCTGATAACCCACTATTATGGACCACTGGACTATCTGTACAGCTACTTTCTCTTAGTTCAATGAGAAGAAAGATTTCTACAAACAGTGTTTATACAAGATATCAAGTTTGCATCTTGTACTCTGAACAAGTACTGTGAAGACAACAATATACAACACATCAATTATTATAACTGTCCTACTAACCTGTTGTGAAGCTGTCTCTTTGCTATTTCTTTTCATTAAAATTAATTTTTAAAAAAGAAAGAAAAATAAAGAATTACAGTCGTGTGAACTACAGTCTCACTAGGACAGACGTCTTATACTAATTCCTCTTGCCTTACATAAAAACCCAGATGCATGGATACTTGTTTGAGAAGAGGCGACCGAGGCCGCAGTTTATCCAGATGGAGCTTCAGGGCCACTTCAGGAAAACATAGCCCAGTAGCTGGCTGAGTGCTGGGTCAGGGATGTGAGGCTGACCCTGGAAGCAGTCCTACAGGGTGTTCTTGCATCTGGGTGGGGCTTTTGGAAGACGTTTGGTGCAGTGCTCACTGGGCGTAGCCAGGAAGGAGCTCATCTCCTCCTCGGGGTTTCCTAGACACCTCTCCAGGAGCAGCTAGCTCTCCTCTGTCCATCCCCTCCCACTATGCTGCCTGTGAGACTTGTACAACATGAGCTAAGATAAGCCTCTCTGCCTGGAGTGGGCAGATGCCAGATACTTGGTCCCTGTGAGGAGGAGCGTGACTAAGACAGGAGCCCCCCTCGAGGACCAAAGTGTGTATCTGGCTACTAAGGCAGCAATTGAAATCAACCACAGCCAAACGAAGTGCCACATGGGCTCTGGGCAAATAACTGTTGAGGAACAGGATGCATCATGGAAGGGAAGAAAGAGGAGGGAACAGGAGGAGGAAGAGGGTAGGAGGCACCTGGAGGTAAGCTCAGGGCAGCTGGGTCCCATGCAGGACTCCCGCAGAGGGCTGGGACTGGAGACATACTGGACTCTGTGGACCCATCAGAGGCCCCAAGGGCAGCCAGGATATTCAGCACCTGAACCCCAAAGTCAGGAGTGCGTCACAAATGCCAGAGTCCTTGACTTTTCTTCTAGAGTCTGCCACATAGTCCACTGACAGAGCGATGGTGAGCTTTGGGGACCATGGCCCAGGGAACCACACCCTCCTGAGACAGTCAGCTCACCATCTGTTGCACAGCAGCTGTGGCTATAGCCTGAGGAGCCGTTCAGGGAGCCTGGGATGTGCCCATCCTGGCTGGGTCTGGTGGTCGCTGTCACCAACCGCCTTGCACACTTCCTGGCAGTCCCCGCACCCTAGAGCTCCCAGCCACCCTCCTAGTGTGTGACATCAACTTTTCTCCTTTTCTTGACTTTCTTCATAACTTCCCTGTCAGCGTCCTTTCCACCCAGGCTTCAGGATGGTCGCTAGAGTTCATCATGTGAGGCCAGGAGGCCACCAGGACACAGGTCGGCACCTCGCTCCAGGCTGTCTGGACTTGAATTCTTCACTCGAAGGTCTTAGGGCACAAGGGAGCCACATCTGGAGGGGAGCATAGGCGTGGACAAGCTGTATGCTTGCCTCCTTGGTTTAAGGGTGGGGCGGCTGCTAGGAACCCTGGAGGTAGCAAGTCGAAGCCGGGAGTCTGGGAAGCAGCTCAAGATCAGGGCTCAAGATGGGTCTCACAGTACCCTGTCTGCCCTGGGCCCATGTCCCAGTTACCGTGTTCTTCTGAAAGGAAAGTGGCAGCCATCTTTCTACCCCTTTTTTGAGAGAGGTCTCTAAGTAGTTTAAACTGACAGTCTACAAAGCCAGAATCTACCCTGATTAGTGGGAGAGCCTGGAACCTGAGGTAGCTGAGGCAAAGTCGGCCCACGGCATACATGTGGCTCTGGTTCCTACCACAGATGCCGCGTGAGCCCTTGCAAACCAGGCTTGTGCCTGAAGGCAAATGCTAAGAATTATCAGGTGCCAGGAGCCACACCGGGGAAATGTGCCCTGCGATTCCACCCACCCTTCCAGAGGCCCCAGAGCTCAGCAGTGGCCGCACGCAGGCTCTGGGTGACAGAGGCTGGCTGCCTGTCTCTCTCCATCAGCCTCTTCCTGACTTGCCTCAGAGTGGTAGGGGACAGATGCTTGCCGGAAAGAGCACGTTCTCTTCTCAGAGAACCAGGACCCCGTGTGGGCCTTGAAGACTTGAGGAAGAGGCGTGGGCCCTCCGAGCATGGCTCTTCACACTGTGATACCTTCTCATACTCTTCTTCCTTTCCCAATCTGTTTATCACAAGCACTTTATTTAAAAAACAAATGGAAAAGAAAATACACTGAATAAACAAACATGAAATACTCAAACATCAAAATATTTCAACTGTGGAAACATGAGTCTACAAAAATTAAAACAGTACCAAAAACCCATGTATGTATTTTTGTTTTCCTCTTTTTACGTATTGGGCACAGGGTTTCACTATGCAGCTTGGACTCACAGTGATCCTCCTGCTTTCGGTTTGCCCAGCACTGCGAGTTCGAGCCTGAGCCACCACTCCAGGTCTCTGTAGCTGGCTCAGCACACCCAAGAGCAGCATCAGCATGGCATGTGTTGCCTGGGATCGAACTCTGGTCCCTGTGATTGCCTAAGCAGGCACTTAGTCTGCTGAGCTATCTTGCCAGCTCCCAAATACATATCTAAATGCTCAATACAGTTGTTTGTTTCCGTGTACTTACTGCCTTTCTTTTCTCCCATGAAAACATCACTGTTTTCCTGATTGCTACAGCCTGTCTTATGCCTGTACCCTGCACCCTTGCCTCCTTTCCTGGGCCAGGTTCTGGTTTGGACAATGTGCCACTGTCACCAGGACAAATGTCCCTATAAAACCTTATTTGTCAAGAGTAAGGCAGGAGTGATTAGTTGAATAAAGCCATGCAGGATTAGATGGGCCCCAAGTCCAATGACTTCCGCCCTTCTGAATGATCAAGTAGATACGTAAGAGCCCAGAGACATAAGCGAGACGGCCATGGGAAGAGGGTGGCAGAAGGCACAGCAATGTGTCTGCCAGCCACGATTCCCATCAGCCACCCAAAGCTGGGAGAAACAGGGAAGCTTCTGCCCAGGAGCCTCTGGACAGAGCACAGTCCTGCCTGCACCTGGCCTTCCAGCTCCACAGTGAGTCCCCTCTGCTTGGAGCCTCTGCCACACTCACTAGCTGGAGAAGCATGTGGAGCCCAGTGAAGAGCCTGTGATGCCTGCCTTTCATGCCAGGCTCATCCAAAGCCTGCGACCTCTGGCTCCTCACACTGTAAAAGCCAGCTGGCTGCTCAAGGATGGCTGACGAGGGTCCGTCTCTACCTTTCTTTGCAGCTCCAGCTATACCTTAAAGCTCATCTGGAGTTTGAGGGTGGAGAGCACAGCCAGGAAGCTGAGCGCCATCAGGATCTTCCCGAGGTCTCTGTGAGCACAGACGGGAGCCCAGGTCTTGGGCAGGTCACGTGTCATGCCACAGCAGGACTGGGTGAACTTCAGATACTTCCACAGCAGCACAAGGGTGAGAACAGGGAACAGTCCTAGTGGGCAGGAGTAAGGGTGTGTCACGAGCCACAGCAGTCCTCAGAGCTGCAATCCCAGGATGCACAGAGGGAGCAAATTGCGCAGACTGAGACCTTGTGGGATGCTCAGGGCATCTTCAACTTCAATTTCTGTCACCTGGCCTGGGGACTGAAAAGAGAAAAGCTTTTTGCAGGCAAGCTCATCTGGGTCAAGTTTTGTTTTCTTATGCTTTGTAAGACCTAAATCCCCCCCTAAAGACTGATGTTTTCTTCAGCTTCCTGTAGGCATATAATTTGCTCTTAGTGCTGACCTAAAGTAGCTGGAGGTTACCGTTTAGTGAGCTAAACCCCTAAGTTTGTACTTGGAGAGCAGAGCTTGATGGAAGTGCAGGTGAATCCTCACAGGGCCAGAGAGTTCCTGCGTGGGAATGCATGTTTCAGAGTGCCTGGCTCCCACAGAGGGAGTTGTGGGTCTCACAGAATCAGCCTGAACGCTTCAGGACAGGAGAGTGCCTGGTCCTGGCACTGGAATATCACTGTAGTTCTTGGCATACATGTAGAAGGTTCCAGAAACTTCTGGCAACCTCCCGGGAAAGAATACAAATTCATCAAGGTTTTTCTTTCTTGCTTGCTTGCTTTTTTTTTTTTTTTTTTTTTTTTTTTTTTTTTTTTTTTTTTTTTTTTTTTTTTTTAAGCAGGTATTTTGATTAATGCTTGGGTAGCTTGGGATCTTGAGTCTGGTCACTATTTCTAGGACTCCAGTGATCCCCACTAATGCTAAATCACATGTCTATGGTGGCCAATTTATTCAGCTTCTGGAAAGCCTGTCCTATAGCAAAAGGTAGATTGTCTTTTACCGGCATCCTCCAAAGGTCCTGCACCTGGGCAACAGGACCACAGGATTATGAGAGTCCCCTGCTCCCATGTCACCTGGAGAACACCTGAAGAAGGAGGACAAGGCCAGTGCTGGGGGGCCAGGCACACCCATGATAACAAAAACCCCACCAAAGGTGGTGAGGACCATCTCTGTTTGTTGCTTTCCTAAATACCCTTCCAGAATTCTAAAAGACAAATGCATAGAAAGGCAGTGATTCAGTTCTGTGATATTTAGATGGCTTTACAATTGTAAATCTTAGAGAGCTGTCATAGTCCATCTCATGAAAAAAGATTTGTTTGCATCCATTGCTTGAAAAAAAATAAATCTCTATATCAGTCATATTTTATTGACATCAACCTAGCTAAATGTAAACTAAAAGGACTCTATATTTTTAGACTCCATGGAAGAGAACACATGGAACAACGGCAGCGTCAGTCAGTCTCCTATTGCTAGGATGAAATGCATGATCCTCCCAGTTAAAGGGGGGCAGGTTTATTTGATGCATGGTTCCAGGGGATTCAGTCCATGGGCAGAGCTGGCTTCAAGGCAGGGACATCACAGTGGAAGAATGCGGCAGAGTACAGCTGCTCAGCTGGTGGCAGCAAAGGGACAGAGCCCAGAGAGAGGACCCAGGCAGCAGAGGCAGGCCCCAGGCTCTCACCACAACCCATAGCAAGTCCCCACTGGCGTTCTTGTGATCCCTACATGGCTCTCAAGCTGAGAAAATTGGCCATGGTGAGCTTAACCAGCACAATACGTACTGCCCCTCTTTCTAAGTGTGAACTCTACAGATCACTCGTGCTACCTCATGAAAGAAGACGGACAGTGGATTCTAGGAGCATTCATTTATTCTTTTACACACATATTCCTTCATCACCAATGTTTCTTGAGTAATGCTGAGTACAGCTGCGTACTCCGAAGTGCAATAGAAAATGCGCTAGGTGGGCCATCTGTGGGCTTTGCATCCTGTGCCACCACATGCTCTTCTATGTGATGCAACTATAAAATATTTCTCAGCAGCTTTAATACTATCCTTATACCATGAGCATTAAGTATTTTGTACATATATGCATGTACACCTGTGCACATAAACCACACATGCACACATAAATGTGCTGGCCAGGCAATACAACCATGAAAATTTACAACTAGAACTATTGAGAAGTATTTATCAACAAAAAATTCCTAGGGACATTGGGAATAACTAAGTAATAGAAGCAGCCAGTGGATTTCAAGTGGTCTGACCTTATGATGTCGCTCTTTTTTATTTCTAGCCCATTAATTTTTTAATCTCTGTGATTAAATTACTAAAGCAGAGACCAAGTTTAAATGATCAATAATGAGTGAGGTTTGCTTGATTTTTTATTTATAGTGCATTACTCTGCTGCTCCACTTAACACTTCAGAGGCCTGGAAATGTCTATGAATAAATGAAGCATAGCTGGGTCCTTCATTATATCCAGGAAATGATGAAGATGCGTAATTGTGAAACGCACCGTGTGAACTAGGGAAGATGAAATCAGAGACTTGTGGTCCTCTGGTGGAGCTCATGCTGAGGTTGGCCTCAGGGGATGGAACAGAAGGACAGTTACGGTCAGGGGACAGGACTCGTGGGCTCTAAGCACTGCAAAAAAAGCATGCCACTGTTTATGGCATAAAACACTGGATGTTTGGACCCTCTGCAAATAGGTAAGGATTGTTTAATATTTGCGATTTAAGGAAATGCAAAAAATGGAAGTTCTTTTCTTCTGTGCCTCATTTTCCTCATCTATAGTTTCCTGCTTTTTGAGATCTCTTCTGGAATGAACAACTCTACAACTGTGTACTTTAGTAGACTAGGTTGATTAAACAATTTCTCTATGAAATGGCCTTAAAGTAGTTTTCTCACTGTTTAAAACTAGGAGTGGAAATCCACC
>PVJA010006370.1:0-73520 GCA_004027025.1 Myocastor coypus
GCAGAGCAGCGCAGAGCAGAGCAGAGCAGAGCAGAGGCGCAGGCCCTGGGCCTACGGGCACAGCCTTCCTGGGACCCGGGCCCGGAGCTACTCCTAGCGCTTGTTGGCAGAAGGAACCAGGCTCTGGGCAGTGCAGGGGACACTGTGGAGTTATGGAACAGGGCCGCGAGATGCTGAAAACAGCAGGACGGGAGACACGGGGAAACTGAGGCAGGGTGGCCTCCTCCCCTGTTGCCTTACTGCAGCTGATTTTCTGGGACAGCGTCCTGTCCTGCAGTTTGGCACTCCGTATCTCCAGAAGGCACCAGAGCTCAACAGGGGGGGCAATGGTGTTGGTAAAAGTGAGCGCAGCCAGTTCACGTGCTCCCCCCTCAGGCTTTGCCTGAAGGTAGACAATTGTCTGTGCAGATAAAATCAGGGAGAACTGTATCCAACCCGTCATGGTGTGTAGGATATTTTTCTAATTGCAAATCCGAAATGAGAAGAGAGCCCGGTGGCCTGAACAATTGCTCCTCTCGGTTCTCTTTGTTCCCACCAGTGAGTCTCAGCTATCAGCCCTTGAAACCGCCTGCTTTCCTTCAAAGCTGGCAGTTTGTATTTAGCTGCACGGGAGTTAGTAATTTAAAAGAATAGAACACATTGGCTTCTACTTTGCAGTGAACCACGACTGTAGGTTACTGTTAACTCATTCCCAGAAAAACCTCAAGGTAAACATTCAAATTACATTGTAAGTACATGTATGTTGCTTCAGACACATACTCTACATGCACAGCACCTACACAGTCAGGAAATGGGTCGAAATCTAGGTTTCTCCTGCGGAGAGAGACTTACTTCCTAGACCAAGTCTGCAGCATGTTTTTCTGGTACAGGAATGATGCGTCAAGTTGAGGACAGCGTTTGTCCAACCACTGCTCAGACCTTGGAAAGCTATGCTTTTTAAGTCATAAAATCTGAACTCTTTCAGGAAATTTTATTGGGGGAAGCGGGAAAATAGGTTTGTATCTTTAAAGAATTTAAATATGTGAATTGATGGGTAAAATGGAACCAGAAGCCCTGTTACTTTATAAGGCTTGATTTTCAGCCAACACTGGTTGATAGATCCTTTAGAAATATCCATTATCATGAAACTATCCATTTGATAGTTTACCTTTCCAAAAAATCCACTGCTGGTTTCTTCCTTTCAATGGAATGCTAAGCTTTTTGACATGAAGCATTCTTTATATAGAAAACATCATTAGCTGGTTCCTGGGGGGAGCCATATGCCCCATATGTGGAATTTTCCATCTGAGTCCCCATTTACTAGTAGGAAGTTCAAGTCTAATATTCTGAGGTACAACAATCCCTGTCATTAGAACAGAAATGGACAAGGTGCTCAGGACTCTATTTCCGTAATTAACATTATACTTCTCTTTAGAATTTTATTTATGCCTCAGTTTCCCCCATAGAAGATAGGCAGACGCTAAAGCTACACAATTAGGTGATTCACATCACACATTTCTCTGCAAATTTACCTCCCCACAGTAATGACCTATTCCAGCTCCATCTCACAGGTAACAATGGCTATTAGCTCGATGTAATTCCATTCAGAATTTTTTTCTACCCATTTATTTATTTAGCATTAGAAATGAATGTAATTTCCTGCATGCATTTTTATATAAAAGATATTGATATGGTTCTATGTCTTCTTTATATGGACAGACCACCCCATTCTTTTAAATTTATGTATGGAAAGTCCCCTATGTCAGAATATTTGAATTTATTTAGCAATTTCCCTACTCATGGATATTAAATTATTTCCCATGTTTTCAGCTTTAAGACAAAAAAAAAAAAAAAAAAAAAAAAAAAACCTTTGACAAGTATTCTGCTATCTGCTTCTCTGTGGTGTGGCATGGTTTCTGGCTTAGACAACGAGGGCGGAAGTAATTAAGGATTTAAATTTAATAGGAGTTACCCATGTTCTGTCTAAGATGACAGTGTCACTCTATATTGACTCGTGTCTCATCCACTTCTCACTGGTTGGAAGTTCTATCCTTGGGGTCGTTTTCTGAAGCTATCTGCTCCACAGCCCCTCCCCGGGTGCCCATATGAGTGATAACCTCTCCCAGGTTAAGCTGTGCGTCCCGTGTTCTCTTATGTACCACAGTCATGGCTTTGCTGCTCTTCCTACTTCATGGAAAATTCTTGAGAGTGGAGAAGACTGTAGCCAACTTTAGCAGTAAGGTTGGCACTAATTTGTAGATAAGAAAAATCTGAAAAATTATTTAACCTTTGACTCTTGAAGCACCGTCCTATTCAAGTAAGAATTTTTCCCCTAGAGAAACAAACTTAAAAGGATGAAGGAATTGAAGTCATATTCACCTCTTATGGCTGCAGAATGGAACCCCAACATACCTGACTGTCTTTCCTCATCTACTTTATTCTTGTTTGCTATCAGATAATTTAGAGGATTCACTTTAAAAGTCCATAGGAAAACTCCTTCCCTCCCCAATGCATAAATTTCATTACCTTGCGGGGCTGCCTGCAGTGTCTGACCTAGAAAAGGCTCGCTAGACGCACAGCCGGCAGATGTACAAGCCATCAGCGTGAAGCTATAGTTGGTGTATGGCTGCAGACCTAGACAGAACAAAGGAGAAAGAAAGCACACCTTGAGAGGATTATTTATTACCACGTAAGCACCAGAAGGACCACGCAGAGCTGGAGATATGATGCGAAGAAAATATAGATACACTTTTCTTTTGGTGTTGGATGCAATCCAGAGTTTTGCACACATGAGGCAAATACTCTACACCCCTGGGTTCCTAAAACTTCTCTTTAATGCAGGTATGAGCACTGCAAAAAGTTAAGCAATGATAGACAATGATAGATTACCAATAAAAGAACAAGTTGTTTGCTGGCTCCATCCGCCCTGCTGCTGATTTTCTGGAGATGGCACCAAGGGAACTGGTCTGCCTGTGACCCAAACACTGTGATCCCCAACACCTCATCCCGCAGGGAACCCTTTGGCTCTTTACAGAGCTCTGGGAGTCTTATTTGGTGTGGAAGTTCTTTCTTACATTGTTGTGAAATCTTTCTATCACTTCCCTGTTTGGGAACATGTAGAACAAACCTTTTTTTCCACATGATAGTTGTTCAAGTTTTTATAGAGAGTTATCACATCCCCCAAATCTTCTCTAGGCTGATCACCCCAGTTTCTGCAAATTGATTAGAAGCAGAAGCAAGTGAAAAGGAGATTGGATTCAATGTGTCCCAGCCTCTAGCCACATTTAGCGAATATTAACACTATCACTTATTTTTCTATTTTGCCCTTCTTGTATTGATTGGCTTTACAGCTTAAGGAAATGAGGGTGAGAGCTAGTACTTCTCACTTCTTTTTTATGTAGATGATGATGCTGCACAGTAATTTCTCAATAAGTTATCAGGGAAAAAGAATGACTTTATCCATTTTCAACAGAAGGTGTCTATTGTTATATTTCATGACTCCCTGACTGGTGACCTTGGACGAGTTACTTAGCTTCCCTTTGCCTTGGTCTACTGATCTGCAAAATGGGGAATCACAAAGCATGTAGCGCATCTGAGAAGATGAAATAGGATACCGAGAGTAGTATTTTATATTAGCAGAAGCAACATTAAGACCCAGCAGCGTTCAACAAAGACTATATTGAAACTTACAGACTTCTCTTTCTTTGATTCTTAGGAAAGTTCGGATACCAAGGCTTTCTTGAAAATTTTTTGTTTTTCAATAATAGTTCCGTGCAGCTGTCAAATAATGACACCAAATGGCAGCATGGGTACAATGGCCATCACACGTTCACATGTCACCATGTCAGGGGGTGCCACATTTCACTCTGGTGTTGCAATTTCAAAAGCTTCTGGCCACTCTTCCTACGCAACACACGCAGCTGCTCTGAACCTCTTCCGGTGGCTCTGTTCTTTCCTAGCCTTCGCCACTCTGTTCTAGCACGGATCTCATTCTTGGCCACTTGTCTCCCCTCGTATGACACAGGCTTGGGCAGTGACCAGCTCTGCGTTTCGGCCCCCACTGTATCCTTCGTATACGACATGCAGGAAGAAGTCAGTGCTTGTTAGATGAGTGAAAAATTAATGGCCTGGTTCATTTGGAGCAGGAGCCGTGTTCTGGGTTCTCCGTGCAAGCAACGGTGCACTGCAGAGGCAGCTCCCCGCCCAGCTCCAGGGTCCTTGGAGTTTCCTGATCAGCTTACTGACAAGATGCAGGCACTTATTTGATTATAATCTTCCATTTGGTTGCTATGGAGGATTTACATAATTTTGATATTTACCTGATTTATGGACGAGGAAGACGACTGAAGAGACAAGTCATATCCAGGCCACATGTATACGAGAAAAGCTTGTGGAAAAATGTTAAGATTACAAAATACAGAGCTCAAAAAGAAATGGGAGGGAACCTCTCAGGATGAAAGGCAGAGGTTTCAGAGGCAAACTGATTTGGCCTCACAACAGCTCCTTTCACTCCACTAAGAAGAGATTCTTAACTGATACTTATCCCACATTCTTGTGATTTTCTGAAGCAGTTCTGGCAGTCTTCTTCACTGTCTTTTTGAGGTGTGGTGAGGAGTATGGCGAATGCTGTTGCCTGGGGCCATCCCACAGAACGGTGGGCTCTCCTGGGTAGGAAAGCGTTGAGATGCGTTGAGAGCATCTTACTTCTCTGTCAGAATATAAGAGCCTTGGGAGCTGGAGTGGCACCCTCAGAGTGCTTTTGGTCTTTTTCTCCCCTAGGGCCTGCCTCAGGAGTTAGGTGTGAATGATCATTTGGTGCAAGCTCACAGCAGTTCTCCTCATGAAGAGGTGTCCTGCAGGGGTCAGCAGCATGGTCTGACCACAGCAGTCCCTTCTAAGAATTCCGAGGGACTCTGACTCAGGATCTACTTCACCGAGTCAGAGATTCTTCTCTCAATCTCAAAATATTAGCAAAAGAATAGCAATATTAATGCAATCTATAAATAATAACTTTCTTTCTTTCTTTCTTTCTTTCTCTCTGTCTTTCTTTTTCTTTTTGAGACAGGGTTTCACTATGCAGTTCAGGCTGGCCTTGAGCTCACTTTTGTAGCCCAGGCTTTTCTTGAACTCACACCTATCCTCCTGCCTCAGCCTCCCAAGTGTTGGGATTACAGACGTGAGCTACCACGCCCGGAGATAATTATTTTCTAGGCTCTTTTTTTTTTTTGCAAAATTGAAGAAATGCTGTATTTTTATGCAGCTTATCCTCAAGAGATTTCCATCAAAATATTAGTTACCTCAGTTCTATTCCTCATTGTGTGTTCTGGCTGGTCTCAGACAAGCAGTAACTGCTGAAGAAGACTTTAGGATGGGTATGAGGGAGACAAATCATGACCACGGAGCACTGTAAGTATTTTTCGTCAGGGCAATGGTTAAGAGAAAAATTCATGCATAGAAAAAGCAGAAGCTGTCCTTTCCTTACAGATCTTTCTGCGGGTATTTCCTCTTCATCCAGAACACGTCAAGGCAGATAGTGTTTGGAAGTAGCTCGGCAGGTAGAGCAGCTGGGGACTAGGGGATTTTGGACAGCCTGAGGGTGGCATGTCAAGGGAGCTAAGGCCCTGGGGCTCACAAGCTGCGTGTGGGGTCAGGGCCAAGAGAGGGACTGCAGTTCTCCTGAAGTTCTAGGGTGACACAGTTAAGGCATGTGGCAAACTTGGCCAGGAGGCTAGAGCCCCAGCCCAGAAGTCAGAGTTCAAAAATATTGCCAGGCACACAGAAGCTGACAGCTGGACAGGCCACAGGGCTTGACTTGAAGATACACCCCAGTGCCCATGTGGATGTGGACACCCGAGACAATGGGGCACAGAGGGATCAAGGAAATGAAATGGTGTGCCTAGAGTCCACAGGTTCTTGACAAAGCCACCAAAGCATACACGAGAAGGACAGCTTCTTCGGTAAACAATGTGAGGAGAATGGGGCATTGGTAGCTACAAGATGAGAACTGGATACCTAGGAGATATGACCACAGCTATGATAAATATTTAAATATGAAGGAATTATACTAAAAGACATACTGAAGATTAGAACTGGATACCTAGGAGATATGACCACAGCTATGATAAATATTTAAATTTGAAGGAATTGTACTAAAAGACATACTGCCTCGAGGCTCCTCAAGATACTCGCTTTTGCCTTGAACATACTTATCCCACATTCTTGTGATTTTCTGAAGCAGTTCTGGCAGTCTTCTTCACTGTCTTTTTGAGGTGTGGTGAGGAGTATGGCGAATGCTGTTGCCTGGGGCCATCCCACAGAACGGTGGGCTCTGAAAATCATTGCAAGGTGTCCTCCTCAATATTATTCACTGGGTCTGCCATGCACTGATTTTGGGCTCTTCCTCAAAGTCAGAATGATCACTTTGAATGGATTTGGAACATTGAGGTAACCATGATAGTGACAGTAACCGCACTCATGGAGGTAGACTTCCGGAATGGCTTGGTAAAGTGGCAAGAGTGGTTGTGAGTTTCAAGTGTTGGGTAGTATTTGGTGGGGAGTTATTGGCAAGGTATCCTTTATTATAATGTAAATGTTTTAAATCAAAATATTAACCATATATTTTGATCATTCCCCATCGTATACCAATATTCCTCATGTAAGGACCTAGCTGTTTAATGGATGTTCAGCTTTCCTACCCAGGAGAGCTGGAATTCTGGCATGTGTTACGATACTCAGGAATATGAGCGACAGTGTGGCCTTGTGCTTCTTCTATAGTATAGTATTACAATTTTTGTTGGTTGTACCATCTAATATACTTCCATGAGCTGTTATAGCATGCATGTATGAATTACACAAATAAAAGCAAAGTCATCAAGTGGGAGTTTCCTTTGGCCATTTCTTTGTTCTGGATGTGCATATCGTACATGCATATGTGCATATTGTGATGTGCATATTGTTGTAATGTGCATATTGTCTATAGCTCCTCAACCAGCAACCAATTCATGAATGACCAAGGCTCAGGAACAGAACTTGGTCTTTAAATAAGGAATGTCCTATGAATGATCCAAATAGACATCTCTTAAAGAAAAGAAATGAACGTCGCCATCAAACACAAAGCAAAATGCTTAATCCCATTAATCACCAGGTAAATGCAATTCGAACTGATGGGATGTCATCTCACCCCAGCTAAAGCTGCCAACTCCAAATAAAACAAACAGACAAACAAACACATGCATGCGTGCTGGTTGAGGGGAACAGGCCAGTCACTAACGTGTATGGGCGCTCACCACTGACGGGCCTCTTCTGCATGCTCCACTGGTAGCAACACAGTCGATGCCCACGCAGGCTGCCTCATGCTTCTGCTATGACGTTCGCATTGCAGAGAGGAAGCAGACCACAAACCACCTCATGGCACTGGGTACGACCACAGACAAAAGGTCGGACGGGACTGAACATTTACAGGGGCCTGAGGAATGCAGCCTTGAGCAACCTGGCCAGGCTTCTTAGCTCTGGCATGAAAATGGCGACAAGGAAGCTTGAAGCCCAGGACATTTTCCAGTAATAAAAAATATCCAAGGGAGAATCAATACTTGAATCTGTCCAAATCACTGGGAGTCACCTACCGAGGCAGAAAAGCACAGCTGTTAGAAAACCAGTCTGAAGCTAGACAGTTTGGATCCATCAGCTAGCTAACCATGACTAACTAACTAACCATGACCAACTGCAGGTTTTGGCTTCCAGGTGCCTGGGTTTCTATGTCCATAAACTGTGGGTATCAGAGCACAAACTGGTTAATTGGGCTGCAGATTAACTCGAGGAAAGACAATACCCAAATCCATCATTTTCTGTAGTTTTCAGACCTTGCATTTCCCATATGGCCGAGAAGATTGGATTACTAATAGGCTTGGGTCACATACTCGGTGAGTGAAGCACCAGCGACCATCGGGCGCAGATGATTTACATGAACAGAATGACCTTTCATGTATGTGATTCTGTACAACTCAATAAAATCCACACATTTCAACTGGAATTTGCTGTCACTTTAAGTAAGCCCCTATAGGTAGTCTTTAAAATGAGATATATATGAAATATTAGCAACAGGCAACGAAAAGGGCATGCCAACTGAAAACCGGTCACGAATTGATCAGGATGAGAAGAGGGAAAGAAGGCGATGTCTCCAAGGATCCATTCTGCCTGTAACTTAATCCTGAAGTCGAAGAGTAGAAGGAGAAAAGAAAACATCATTCAAGTGCTCAGTATCGAATTAAAAGAGTAGGAAGTAGCACTCGTAGAGCAGAGAAAGGCAAACGCATGGAGAAAAGCCAAGCATTTAACATTTCAGCATAGTGAAGAAGACTGTGGCTGCAAATTACCCTACAGGGAATCGTGTTCTCTCTTAAAGCAAAGAGGCATCATGTAGCCAAACTCATCACAATTACACTTCCAAGTAGCATTACTTTCAAGAGTAAGTGTATGTGAAAAAGGCTCCGCAGAAAGTCTGCCCAGGCAGACTTCATGAAAATATGATTCGGCAAGCAAAACGCATGCCTAGGAAAGTCAGACTCGACGCTGTCTATAAAGAGCAGCTTGCTTCTAATTTTTAATCCCCGGATAACTAATCAGGAAAAGGCGCTTTGTCTATTACAGTTTCAGACAGCAAGAGCTACTTCAAAGCATTCATCCAATTACTCTAAAGTGTCGTCTGTTATTTTCTAAGCAATTCGTAAATAGTCCTAAAGAATATTTAATTCCAAAGATTGATCAACAGATATATACAGTTAAGAGTAAGAAACGATTACACAGTAGAATGCTTAAAGATAAAGATAATGCACTGGGTAAAAGGGCATCTGAAGAAAAGATTTGGAGTGTTTTCACCCGAGAAATGGTAAATATTTGTGGAAATAGATATGTTTGTCCTTATTGAAACATTACACAATGCATACATATATGGAAATAGTACTCCATAAGCATACACAATATATAGGCATTTTATTTATTTATTTATTTATTTATTTATTTATTTATTTATTTAGTCTTTTTGAGACAGGGTCTCGCTATGCAGTTGAGGCTGGCCTTGAGCTCACTTTTGTAGCCCAGGCTGGTCTCGAACTCGCACTGATCCTCCTGCCTCAGCCTCCCAAGTGCTGGGATTACAGGCATGAGCCACCACGCCCGGCTTTAGGCATTGATTTTAAATATGTACTTGCATGGCTCTTTGATCGGCATGATCACTGAATAGTGTGAGTACTCCGAGGCCTGTTTGGCCTCGGTTGTCACCAGATGCTGCACAGGTTAGCTTTCCTATCACTGGGATGAAACGTTTCCTTTGGCTCCTGGCTTAGAGGCATTTGGTCAGTGGACAGCCTGCTAAAAGTCACAGGGGAGGAACGCTGCTTAGCTGCAAGGATGCAGTGAGAAAGGAGGTGCTGGGGACAGAAACACACCCTTCGGGCCGTGTTCCCAGGGACCGGTCTGTTCTGACCCGGCCCCAGCCCTACTGGCACATACAGCTATGAAGTCACCAACAGACTAATCAGCTGATGAGTACAGCACCTCCATGAGCCCATCATCTTCCAAAGGCCCCCATCTCTGAACACAAGACATTGGGGAACACTTTAGAGGCTAGGCCATACAGATGGCTCTCAAATATTGGCAATGACCATCCTATGGGCACATACACTGTCCTGACACCATATCATCTACAGTAGATGGATGGCCTGGCCCTTTTCTTTGATTAGGGCAGGGGGACTTCATTCTCCTCACTCGCCTGGGGTCTGCGTCATCCCCTGCTATGTATCTCTGCTCATGAGGATTTTCAGGAACTTCCGGCACACACTGGCAATCTTGCCTGTATCTGATTACATGTGCACATTCTGGTGCTTCATATTGATCAGGGAATGACCTTAAAGACATTTAAGCTATATCAAATGATATCCTTTACAAAATTGTACCAAGAAGTTGTAGTTCAGACTCTGAAGTCTTTCTTTCCTGCATGGTTCCAGCTGCATGGTAGCCTACACTGCACCAGGCAAGTCCATGTCTTGCCCTTGCCTCAGCTGCTACTGGGGACACTGACCACGTCCTGTATCTCCCAGGTGAGCTGACATAGCCTACAAACTGGACACCAATTCACTAACATGCTGGTGGGGTGACGCCATGAATTTCACTTTTGGCTGCTTGCTACCAGCAACCTTGCATTCTTATTTTTAAAATTGTATATGAAACTCTAGGTCATAGCTTAGACTCCTCACCCCAATATCTTAGTTGTCAGACTCATCCTAAGGAGCCCTTCCTCAGTGAAGTATTTATTTGGCAGACTCTCTTTCCAAAGATAGGTCCACATCATGGTCAGCAGTTGGACAGTTGCTAAGTGCTTTGCTTTTACTTGTGGCCTACATCTCGATGCTCCCCAAAGCTTCACACACTCACAAGTAGGGCTTTGAGGAGGGACTGGATCATGGGTACATAATGCTGGAGTAGCTCACTAGTGGATTTATAGCTGGGTATGAGGTTGGGGGTGCAACCTGGTGGGAAGAGGTGAGTGTGGCCAGAGAGGGTCGGTTGGTCGGTAGGTCTGTCTGCCTGCCTGCCTATCTGCCTGCTTGCCTGCTTTCCTGCCTGCCTGCCTGCCTGTCTGCCTGCCTGCCTGCCTGCCTGTCTGTCTGTCTGTCTGTCTGTCTGTCTGTCTGCCAGCCTGCCTGCCGGCCTGCCTGCCTATCATATATATGGTCTCCTCCCTTCTCCTTGACCCCTCCCTATCTCCCACTTGCCACTCTACGAGCTCTTTCACCTCAGCCACGCCTCTCTGTCTAGAGCCAGCTGACTATGAACTAAGATCTTTACAAAACGAGAGCCAAAATAAATTTTCCCTCCCAACTTGTGGGTGTCGAGTATTGGGTCTCAGCAATGGGGAAACAAGGAAGACAATATTTTAATGACTACTTTTCCTCTCACAGTTTATAAAGATGACAGACTGAAGCCTATTTTCTGAGTTTTCTATTTCCATAATGAAATTTCGTATCAAGGAAGATTCTGCAGAGATAAGAGGTTGGCTAGAAGCACTAGGACAAACCAGTTTTGATTGCTGATGCCAAATACCGTAAACACTTTGAATTTCAGGAAAAGATGTTGTATTCCTTAAAGGTTAGTGCCCAGAGAGCTGTTGCCTATAATCTTTTATCTTTTATCTTGTATCTACGAGTAAGTTTAAAGAAAACAAGAATGATATTGTGATACACACATGTAGAGGTATGAAAACAGTTTTTCTTCAATTGGAGAAATAGAAATATCATTAACGTCATGCCTCCCTCCACAGACCCAGTACTGGGTGGTCAGTGGTTAAGCAGCAGAAGGAAACACAGCGCAGAGCATTCCAGAGAACTCTAGAAGCTTCTGAAGATGCTCTGAAAACATGACTGACATCTTTTCTTCCTGTTTCAGTTAAAGCAATGGACCATAATTCCGACTGCTAGGGCTCAGGGCTTGCTTTGCAGGGGGCAACTGGAGCAGCTAAGTAGGAATTCTTGCTCAGAAGCATCCTGGAGTAATGGAAGGCTCTGTTCACTGTCTTCAAAATCTTAATAACTTTAGAATAAGGGAGTCTGAACTTTCACTTTGCTATGGGTCCTGAAAATAATATAGCTGCTCCTGCCTACAGTTGAGCTAGTATTCACAATGGGGTTCTATCTACAAGAAGAACAGAACATAATCATTGAAATACTGCCATTTCCTGATACATATTAATTAGGCACACATTCTTGAATATGGTAAGTATTGGAACAGTTGCTAGGAGCCCAGTGGCAAACAGGAAGCTACTGTCTCCATCCTTTGGAAGATTTACCTAGTCACTGAGAAACAGAGAAAAAGCGAGAGGAGAGGACAGTGAAATGTATTAGATACCCCAGGAAGCATAGGGTGTGGGAGCAAGCTGCTGAGCTTTCTGCAAGCAAGTTTCTGAGTGAAGAAATTCGGCCATCTTGATACACTGCTCATTAAGCTATGTTCTCTGTTCTTCAAAGGTGATGGACAGGTTATCCTAGCAACCTCACATTAGTTTCTACTATAGACCGTATGGCTAGGATTTATGTTATTTAGCACTGAGCTTTTTATTAGCTCCTAGGAAGACTAGAAAGGAAGAGAAATTGTTCTCTCTTTGCTACGTGAGTGGTGAGTCTTGGTGAAAACAAATGAGCAAGGACGATAATGAGTTATTTGGGAAGCAACTTCCCAGTTAAGAGACACAAAAGTGGCAGTCACAGCTGCTTCTGAAGAGGATGCCACGAATTCATCTGTCGTGCTCAGTGGCCTGCATAGCTCAGTGAGTCCCTTAACCTTGTCCTCTTTCCTGAGCCCACGCTAGAAGGCCAATGTAAAAAGCAGTTGCAACCAGAACAGTACGCTGCCTGAAAATGGTTCTGTATGGCATGGAGGAGGTGTTTAGTAATGGATGATAGGATGGGCTCGTTTATTGACAAGCTGCCACGCGCTGTTTGCATTAGAGAATATGAGAAGATGATGGTCGCTTTTGTGAGGGTCCCACCGGGGCTCTGCTCAGTGAGATAGCAGAAAACGCTCCGGTTTACTTAAGGCATTGATAACACCTCTAAATAATTAACTGAGGACTTCCTGTCTTCAATTACTTAATGCTTTTTTTAACATCTTGAGAGGATTATAAGCAATTTATGGATTTCATGTGATGAGTGCCTTCCCGGCTATTCCCACAAAGCATTTACAGGATCATGTTTCTAAAGCTTCGAGGTAATTAAAAATAAGCACAGAGACAATGGGGCTGAGGCAGGTGCGGGCGCTCCCTTCTGTCATTTCCAAGGACCTCAATTTTTCAGGGCTCTGGGAAGACTCGTGCTACAGCTTCATTAGTACTGTGCTGCTTGGGGAATACCAAGGCTTTGGCAATGATGAGGGGGGAGGCAGCGCGCTCGTCCTTGGGGGTTCACACAGCCCTTTCATCAAACGTTTGAGACGCAAGGGGAAATAAATTTGATTATTTTAGTTCATTCCATGAACTCAGTAAAAGAGTCATTGATAGCATGAGTAGTCTGGTACAGCATCGGGGCAGCCAACTCACAAGTGCAACTGAATTTTTGCTGGCAGAGAAAATGTGTAACATTGTACAGAGCTCAGGTATTAGATTATCTAA
This sequence comes from Myocastor coypus, assembly GCA_004027025.1. Taxonomy (NCBI): domain Eukaryota; kingdom Metazoa; phylum Chordata; class Mammalia; order Rodentia; family Myocastoridae; genus Myocastor; species Myocastor coypus. Next base: position 13,136 of record PVJA010006370.1, read on the forward strand.
TGCTAGGGGCTGCTTCTGTGCCGTAGGAACTGCACAGAGAAGGCTTTATACTTGGTGAAGTTTTGCTGAACAACCATTTATTTTCTCATTCAGCCAAGAAATCCCTCTTTTTATGACGTCTACCCGAAAAACATATTGTTATGTATTTAAAACAGAGTGGCAGGATAGATCAAGTGACCTCTAAAAGTAATTTCCATTTTTTGATTTGTAAAAATTAAAATTTCTTGAGGAGACTGTTTTCATACTAAGAAAACAGGATATCTGGCCCTGACACATGCAGTATTCGAAATCCTCTGTGACACAAAAATATTGACTGAAAATGACAATGAAAGGATAAACTGGTAAAGAGAAGAAATTTAAAGAAAAATCTTTGCAATTATTTAATGATTAACGAGCCCTCGTGCCTGTTGGTTCGAAGGTTGCTGTTGAATTTCTTCTGCTAGTGTACACATGCTGGTTTCTGAAAATATGAAGCTTGTATCACTGGCAAGGACCCAAAGTCAGTGCTGTTTAAATGGATCGATTCCACAAGAAGAAAATGTCTTTAACCGTGGATCTTGGCTTATTGTGGACTCTTCCCTGGCACAGTCTCACCATCCCTTACCTTGACTTGCAAGGATCTAGTTAGCAGTCCCCATGTACTCAGAGCCTTTTCTGTGATTTTCACCCAAGGCCTCTACAAGTCCCCTGTGGCACCTACTGTCCCGGGTTTGCAGTTATTGCTTAGTGCGTCTTCTCTATCCTCAGAGTGCGTCTCAGAAGCAGCAGCTTTACTTCAGAGCAGCTCAACTGCGTGTGCCGTCTCGAACTCTGTGAGTGGGGAACTTGGCTCTGAGAACAAAGTGGCATTTTTCTTTAGAGGTGGAGCAGTGAGGTACTGTGCCCACCGAGTAGGTCAGTTGTTTCTTTGCTCAGATGTGGTTAACAAAATGTCCCTTGCTTAGGAGGCAGGGCTGAGAATCAAGCCCAAATGCAAATAGTATTTTTACATGACAAGCTTGATATAAAGGCAAAGTTATAATATGCAGAGCAGCACGATGTTAATTATTTGTGATCATTTTCATTTCAAGTAAAATAAGAATAGGAAACCAATATGATTCAAACCGATGAGGGATTTCTCCACACCCGTGGTCAGTGGGTTTGCTGAGGACCTTGATATGAGGAAAGCCGTGTCTGTACCTGCAAGCTTCTAAATGCTTGTAACTATTTGGACCGACATAAGGCGCTAAGATCGGTGATCTCTTAAAAGCTTTCTCTCTTATAAATCGGGGTGATGATACTTCCTAAACCACAGGCTTGTGAAGATAACCAGCTGGATGGCATATGGTGAGGGCTTGGTTAGTCTTTTGCATGCATGAAATTCCTTCATTCCTGTCTTAGTTACTTTTTACTCGTTGCTGGGACAAATACCCAACACGCAAAATGAAAGAAGGAAAGGTTTATTCGCTCACAGCTACTGGAGGTTTCAATGCATATTTCGCTGGCCCAAGGCTGAGTAGAGCAGGACAGAGAGCATACAGTTCCTGGCGGTGGAACAGCAGCAAAAATGGTGACAGAGGCAGCCAACCAAACAGGGCAGCAGAGCAACAGCAACAACTCTAGTCTATCTCTCTGTCTCTCTTTTTATCTCTATCAGGCTCTCTGCCTCAGGATACCCGCCCTAGACCACACCCATAATCTCAGCCTTACTCAGACCGATAATCCCATCAGTACTACAACACAATCCCAGGGATCATGGATTAAGTCTCAATCTATAGAAGCCACGCCCCACGATTGCATGAGGCTTTGGGGGGAACAACTAGGCATAAACCATAACAATTCCCCAAATATTTCTTTAGCTTCTATTGTGGAGTTGAGGGATTTTCTAGGCATTACCAGTACAGCATGGAACAAGATGAGTCAGATCCCTGCGCTCTTGGTCCTACATTTGGGGGAGGTCATAAAAAGAGAGACACTAACATGTCAGGCAACAAGAGGTCTGTGGTTCAAACAGAAATCTGATGTATGATGACCTCATATATCAAACACACACCCCTGGGATGCCCTGCCCCCCCTTCCCCACAATGACAGACTCCTCCAGTAGGTTTTCTGGGTTTTTTCACCTGTGACCATTGTGGTGTGCTTAGCTCCTGCTGACTACACCAGAAGGTACATGTTTTCTCCTCTAAAGTACCACCCAGGCTAGTGCATGTTAATTATTATTATAGTCACTATGAACAATTACCTGTCCTCACCCTTTTGTGCTGTACTATATTACATTATTAAAGGTAATGATAATAAACAATGCTACGATACAACAATACAATTACTTTATACATTAATAATAATAACAGTCAGAATTAGTCAACTGTCAATTAGCTTGTGTGCCTGAATTACCCACTTAGTGATGAAGGTCAGCTTTTGGCTGATTTCCTCCTGCCTTCTGTACATTCTTGGCTGTCCTAAGCCCATTATCTGTGAGCATACCCTGGAGTAATCAAATGCACCTTACTGTTTGTTAGAAAAAAAAAAAAAAGTTAATACCGAGGCAAAAAACCCTACTCATAATGCATATCAAAGCCAAATATAAATTATTTCTGAAGTTATCTGCTGTTGTGGCTTATTGCTGCCAGTGTGGGTTCTTCTATTAGCATGGGTAAGTGGGACTGGACCATATGTCAAGAGTACGCGTCCTTCAGAAGTGACCTCATACATCAAACACACACCCCTGGGACGCCCGCCCCCCCCCTCCCCACAGCGACAGACTCCTCTAGTAAGTTTTCTGTTTTTTTTCACCTGTGACCGTATGCTGTCTCCTGTGAGTGGTGTCAGTATAGATGAGACCTCTGCCACCCTGCCAGAGCTGGTACCCTTTAATGATGCCATTTGGTTTCCCTGGGACACTCCAGCTTATATTCAGAGACTCTGCACTGAGGGCCATGACGGTGGGCAGTGTGATGTTTTCTGGAACTCCTTGGGTCGTAGCTACAACTACCTGGAAGCAGAGGAATTAGACAGCAATTTATTGTAACAGTACACTGGGCATCCCGATCAATGGGAATGTCACTTTTGTTTTAAAATGTTGGTATCTGGCCTGGCGTATCATTAGCGCAGGCTTGGAGAAGCAGTCTCCCCTTTTTATTCTTTTCTTCCCATCCTATTTAAACAATGAAATCTGACCTTGAATACATTACATAAGTCGCCCACTACCATTCATCACAATAGGTCCAACAGCAATTTTGATGGCGGAGTGCAGACCTCAGTTTAAACAAGGAGAATCTGGCTGGCAGGCTGTCTTCCCCGAGAACCCCTGATAGCTCTCTTCCATATGGCCCATCAATGTCTTTGCATTTTAACAGCCTGATTTGGTACATTTTAAGCACCAGTAAATATGGAGCAAAACCTATATCCAAAGTTGCCTGCATATAATATGCTTTGAGCTATACAAATGGGTAGACCTTAGAGCATTCTTCCGATGTCACCAGGGATGATTTTACAGTATCTGCCTCAGTGACCCAGGAAAAGAAGTGAGGGAGAAGGAAAAAAAAAATGAAAGATTACCCAGAGGATGTGTCGATAATGTCAAAATGTAGTTTTGGACAAACATTGGCCCCATTCTTTTTGTTTTGCTTTTATTTTTTCAGTAATTGTTTTGGCAGCTGGTAGATGAGAGCTGGGTCTATGTAAAAAGCTCAGAATGACAAGAGCGTCGCGGTGGCTTGTGAGGTGCTGGCTGGCTGGCTCCTCAGGCGCCCATGGTGCTCAGCGCTGGGGACACAAGGCTCTTGCCCCTGCCTGGTGACTACACGCTTCCCATTGGCTTCCTTCCGCCACAGGAAGACGCTGCTCTCTGGACGATGGAGAGAACCCGAGCTGATCAGTATACGTGCACTTCTGCTCTGACAGCTGCCACCATGGCTGGCTTCCGGGAGACGCTTTTTTTTTTTTCACCTACATTATTGGGTTCGCCTCTGTCTTCTTTGTGAGCGCTTCTTTCTTCTTCCTTTACTAGATTTCCCCAGTGCTCATCTATGGAATCCTGTTTTCGTCTCCCTCTAGATGACCACATTTAAGCTCCTTGCTTTAATTTCCTCCAGTTACCAATCCTGCATTGGGTTTAATGCCGTCTCATAAAGTAATGAATTCTTTTGTTACACTTTTGGCTTCTTCTCTTTAAGTATTTTTAATTTAAAAATATGTCTTTTTAAAGAGCAGGAATTTCTTTTTCTTTTCTTTTTTGTTTTTGTTGCAGATGTAAGATTTAAATATAAATTCCTTTTATTTGAAAATGGCTTGAAAGTGTTTCTAGATTTATAGGGCGTTGCTGTGTTCTTCTACTTTTTGTGGCTGTAGCAGAATAGCAGCAGGCAGCTGATAAAGAAAAGAGTTTCTATTGATCCAGCAAAAGAGGAGAAGTCAGACATACAAGTTTCTAGCTTACGTATTGATGGGAGAAGAACTCAGTAGATTACAAACATTAAAACTGGGATTAAAACCTAGTCCTTTCCCACAGTTGCCCTTAATATTCTGACACACAGGGACACATGAATTGAAGACGACTCCTCCTCAGTGCTTTAGACGCTGCCATACTGAGCCTCATGACCCACTGGTGCTGTGTGGGGCCGTCTTTCCTGCGCTGGTTTCCTTCATGGAAGGGAATGCTTCCATTTCGAGGATTTCACATTCCAAGTAAGTCAGCAGCCTGATGCACACTGTGATTTTAGCCCCCAAGAGCCGAGTCCAGTCCACGCTCCTGAGAAGCCCTGCTGCTCATCAGGAGGAGCCTTGGAGGGCCTGCAGCCGTTTCCTTGGCAAGCTGAGTGTGGTCCCCCCAAAATGAGGTTCTTCTGAGGGAGGACTTGGTGTACTCTGTTCCCCTCAAGGCCTGACCCAGTGTGACCAATCACATGGCTGGGACTCAAATCCTTCCAAGGATCAGAAGCAAGGACAAAGGGGAGTCACGGAAGGAAGGAATGAAAGAAGGAAGGAAGGAAGGAGGGAAGGAAGGAAGGAGGGAAGGATGGAAGGAAGGAAGGAAGGAGGGAAGTAAGGAAGCGAAATACATTTGGCCTTAAAATAGCAGACATTCTTACAGAAGCCTGTAGTGAGAGAAAATGACAAATTGGTCAGATTATTTTCCCAAGTAGGTATATAAAATACTACTTGAAGCTCCTCTTTGTAGAGCCCACCACGTAGAGAATCAGTTCCTCATTTGATACTTTTAGGTTAACTCTATGGTACCATTTGTCTGGTACTTAAATTTTCTTGGCTAAAACTACTTTTTACTTTAAGCTTGAATGAAAATCCTCATTGGTAGCTATAAACAAACAAACAAAGAAGAAATTTTGTTTCTGGCTCCTGGCTCTGGTGGCTGTGCTCGGGGAGGGCCACATGTCTTTTCAGCTTATGGTAGAAACACAAGCACAGGAAGGCTTCGCCAAAAGAAGTAAGACCAGAGATGGCCATGCCGCCACAGCTCGCTGCCACAAGAACGAATTCAGCTCCCAGCAGCACTCATGTCTCCACGCAGGCAGAGCTCTCGACTCCAGCTCCTCCCGAAGGTCCTTCCGCTCCCAGCACAAGGGCAGTGTGACCAGCCCCAGCCTGATTTTGGCTGGGAGAAAAATCACACCAGACCATAGCAGTGGCAAAAACAATCGATGAGAGAAGATGGGAAGAAAGAAGAAGCTAGTTCCATATTTTATTTGTTTTTAATGAATAGAACCTCGATACTTGGACACATGGACCTTACAGTGATGTCTTCTTGCAGATGTAAGTATTAGTATTTAGTTAAGGGAATACTGAGCAGTCTGTTGGACACCACTGCAATGAAAACCTTGCGTTATGGCCTTGGTAAAGTCCCTCCAGCTTCTTACCTCACGGCTGGCAGCACAGCCTGCCAGGGTGCAAGCTTTCAGTTGGTAGGAATACTCCTGGAATGGGTGGATTCCCTCTGTATCAGAGAAGCTCAAGGAGGTTCCCCGAAAACGTTCAATTCCATTTCGGAGAAGAATATAGTACGTGATAGGACCTAAAACACACAGAGAAATGGCATACTCAATTATGGTGTAATTTGGACTGTTTCCAGACAATTTACATGTCACAGTGTTCTAAAAAAATAGGTTACTGTGGCAACATTTAATTTTAATTTATTCCCTTATTGCCGCGCTCACACAGGGCTTACTTACACTATCGTGGAAGAAATGGATTCTGGACATAAATCAAAAGTTATTCGTGTTTATTTCCTTTCCAACAAATTTACTTTCAGTGTTAGAACCATTTTGACTAACCTGGTCATGGCCTGGTTATTTAGATAGAAGCAGCTCAAATATATGCTATGAGTCAAGAAAACTTATCATTTGGTTAATAGTAAGTACGTGCATATAGTGAGTCATGACGTCATTCCTAGTGGGAAGTTGGTATGTGAAGTTTCTTTTTCTTTCCTTTGTCCCTCCCTCTGGGGCTCCACCCATGTTCTATTCCTTCACCCTCTTTTGATACATATCAGCAGCACATTATGTTTCTGTTCCTCGTGCAGAATTGGCCCATGTACTTAACACGTCCCAATTCCTTTCTTAACCCCATCTCTTCTCTCTCCTCCACCTTCCTCCACCCCTCGATAACCTTTGCCGAGAATGCTCCGTCTCCCTACTACCTATCTTTTATTTGGATCCTTGCTTTCACTCTGGGTTTCTCATTTAGAAGAAACAATGTGGTATTCAAGCATGTGCGTTATCTGCTTGTTTATGTTAAAGTCTCGGGAGGGCCCCGCCAGAGGGCGCATGATTAGATGGCAGGGAAGTAGACGTCTGAGGAACACCAATTACATGTCAATGCCAGTCAGTTCAATATTCTCTTGGATTCTTGAGATTACTTTGCTTGTATTTTAAAAGTAGCTCAGTACCATTTGATTGTATAGGTTTTTTCCAGCGTAACACAATCGTATCTTCAAGATCGCCCACTTTGGTCCACCGAGGGGGAGCCACACCCTCAGGCACATCTTCCTTGGTGCTGGCTCTAACAGCTTGGCTGAAACCATGCCCATAGCTGTTCCATGCAGAAATCCTATACTCATACATGGTGTAGGGCTGCAGGTTCACATCTGGAAAGCAGAACATAGGTTGTCATGTTTTCTTTCTTTCTTTTATATTATCACTAAAAATAAATGTTTGCACCCTTAAAGACACACACACACACACACACACACACACACACACACATGCAATACTCTCCCTTTCTGTATAAACAAAGTTCTAATATCTTTATTTTTGAAATCACAAAACACATATTAAATGCTTCCTACTCATAGAGGTATGGGATTTCACAGAGGAAAGCTCACTGTTTGTATGCAGAGAAGGATAGCAACATTAAAAAAAAAAAGGTTGCATAGTGGAAGCCCCAGGCCAGTGTAATTCTAGATGCTTCACAAGCCCATGCACCCTTTACTTCCATTTGAAATACATTGACCAATGTTACTTTTTAATTTTATTATTATAAATTTTACCAGGGACCATTTTCTATCACTTTGTCACCATACTGCCTTAGAGTCGTACGTGAATGCAATGCAGGACTCAAGGCCGGTCTTCTCAGGGGGCCATGCCAGTGATGCGCAAGGAACGCTTGGTCCACAGCCTTTTCCTGTTCATTTCTACCAAAACCAAAATTATAACCCAAACCACAAATGCCATCGCACTTAAAATGCCAGAACCAGCCCTGCTGAGCTTTGGGGAGGGGCTGAAGTTTTACTGGAAAATATTCCTAAGATTGCATGGTGTCTTCAAAGCCCAAGTTTCATAAATGTAACTAATCTAAGAAATACAACTGCTCCAGATTTGCAGGAATATCTGCACATCGTCTTGTCTTCAGAATTGATTACTTAATCCTATTCTTTATTTAGTTCATCTTGTCAAGCTGAACATGTTGTTGCTTCCTTTAGTGGCTCCTCCGCAGCATGAAAACTCACAGGATGCGCGGGCCTCCTGCACTCTCTCCATTGGCTTTGGTGTGAACTCAGCCAATCCCCTTGGATTCTTTGAGACACACTCTCCTTATAATTCAGCTTGCCCTGCCTATTTTGTAGAATTAATGTGAAAATGAAATAGAGTAAGTTATGTGGCAGAACTTCATAAAATGTAAATTTTCCTATAAATGTAAAGGATTATTGCTCTGGCATAGATATTGAATTTTCCCAAGGCCTATGTGTTAAAGTCATAGCCCCCAGATGGTGGTATCACTGGAGACTTTAGGAGGCCGGAGGCTGAGGAAGGAAGTGAGGTTTCTGGGGGCGTGGCCTTAGGGCGGATCTTGCAATGCATATGTCTGGTTCTGTCTTTTGCTTCCTGTTTATCATGAGGTGAGCAGCTTCCGCTGCCTCAGGCTTCTGTCAAGATGAGCTTCTTTAAAAGGCACAAAAGCAGTAGACCCCAAATGATGGACTGAAACCTTCAACAAAAACCTTTGTTCTAATACGCTTATGTAACCCAAGTAGCTGTTAAAGTAACAGAAGGCTATCTAATATGATTATATTCTATTTTCTCTGGTAGTAGAGTACATATCCAACTCATCCGTGGTGACTGTCAGCAGATCCCCAAATTTCCCTTTCATCCTTCTCTCTGACTTCTAGTTAGAACTCATATTTCCCCACTTTTTTTAAAGCTAGGGATGATCAAAGGTTGGAGATCTCATCACCTGAAGGAGTAAAAATAAGCAACGAGCAGCCTCTGAATCCCTCCTGAAGAAGGATCGCCTGCTCTCCTTGGCCAGCGATTTCCTGCAGAAGGAGCTGCCGTGCTGTAGCGTCCCAGGCTGCACCATGAAAATGGAGACACCCTGCGAAGCATAACGTGTTGCAGCACGGAAACCCTCCAGCCCTTTGGTGACCCGTGGGCCGCAGAGGGCCAGAGTACCAAATACCCAGCCACACGGCTCACTGGGCCTACCCCGCTCTACTGTAGCGCATGAATTTCCTCTGCGCTAATCGTTCCTCCTGCGCACCTCCGGGCTCACACGGCCACGTCCGCTTCAGCCACCGCAGCTCGCTGAGGGGCTTCTCATGCTCTCTACCCTACTGTCTTCAGCTTTCCTCTTTTCTACCCTCCTCTCTCCTTGTTTTCACCTGTAAGCACTCATCTTTCACGATTCTCTGGACTCATGCCTACAGTCCTGTTGCTTTACGTGCAATCACTGGTGAACGTTTTGCCTTTGTCAGTAACCTTTCTGATTTTCAAAGTTCTGTTTTCCCAGTGGTTGCCAAGCCTCCTACCTCTGTTCCCTATGCACCCCTTTTTGATACTTCTGGTTCATTCTCTATATTATGTGGGACAATCTTTCAGTACTAAAAACTATGTGAGGGTTTGGAGGACAGATTTAAATAATATTCACTGGCTATTTTCCGAATGTCCCATATGGACAGTGTTTGTCTTACTTCAATCATACACGCTTTCATAGCCGACCGCGTCTTCCCTCAGAAGCGCACATCTACTTGTGTCCACTCATTGTCGAGATAGCTTCCTAGTCCACTCGTTGCTGCACAAAGACTGCTGTGGCCTCAACAATTGGCCCAGTTTGTCCTGAACCATGATCTGTGGCCGTCGCTGCCCAGCCTTCTCCCACTTGTACTCTGCCACATGCAGCGCTCCTGCAAGGCTTTCCCAAAGCACCAGCGGTTGATGCCGACTGCTGTCCGTGTTTCCACACTACCAGGCACACAGGGCAGTGGACTCTCAGTCATTCCAGGAGTTCTTCAGATATGGGAGTTCTTGCCTAAACGGCCGTTCCTAATGTAGTGGTGGGCCATCATTAGATATTTACTTTCATTTTTCTTTTTGTTGTGCTGGTCCTCAGACCCAGGGTCCTCCATAATGTCTTAGTTGCTTTTTACTCATTGCTAGGATAAAATACCTAGCCCCAAAAATTAAGGGAGAAAAGGTTTAGTTAACTCATGGTTAGGGGAGGCTTCACTCCGTACTCAGCTGGGAAACAGCAAAGAGCAGAGGAGCGGCAGCTGTGGCTGCTAGCTAGAGTCTTTCTTCTCCTTACACTAGTAGGCAGATTATTCGCCCCAGGGTGGGTGTAGCACTCACAAATCGTAATTTAGCAGTAGATCATGAATTGGTCGCAAACTCTAGAAGCCTCCCCAATGATTACATGAGGCACTGGAGGGCCACCTAGATATAACAAACCATAACACATACACTAGGAAAATTCCCTACCACTGAGACACAGCCCCAAGCCCCTTACTAAGCATTTTAGATAAATTAATGAATAGAGCAGTAGATCAATTTTGGTGAGTGTCAGTATTGCTAGATTTTAATTCCAAGTTTCTCTAAATGGCTGACTTGTTAATGAAAATTGGTTTCAATAGAATTGTCCCAGCACTACTTGTGTGCTTATTGTTGTTCATGAAAAGGGGAAGATTTGTAATCTTTCATATTAAATTCTTAGTACATTCTAGCAGGAAAAGCCATCTGGAGTGTGGGTTTCAAAAGCCCTCGAAACAGTCTTTCCGTACGTGGAAACGTCCATTCGCTTCTGAAGAGAGTGACGGCAAGTATGTGCTAAAAGCTCTTCAAAATCTTGACTTTGATTATGAGGAGCAAATCCGTACAGATGGAAGCCCAGTAGTTATAGAATCAGAGTCTGTGACTCCAATTTTTAAGTGAATGTGGGAGAGAAACGGAAATTTGGGCACACTGCACTATATGTTGAGAACTTTTGTAATCAAATCCATTCTGATAAATGTTTTTGATCGCATACAGATTACTAAATCCAAATAATGAAGTCCAGGCAATACATTGATAAGAATACACTGACAAAGTAACACACTGGCATTCTATCTGTAGGAATAGTTTAGTCTCACTAGATAGAAGGTGAAGTTGGTAACCACTGAGCAATGGGAGCAAAGGGACAGAAGAGCTGAGAGCAGACGATGGGGACCACCAGAGAGAGACAAATGTGGATCTCCAGCAGTTATTTATTTACCTGTGAAGGAGACCATGTCCACCCTTCCAGAATGAACAGTGTCCTCAGGACATGGACACGTGTCTTCAGTCGGCGTCTTCCCCGTGGAACTGCGGGACCCGCGTGTCAGGACACAAAAGTTGCTGGTGACATTGAAGTCACAGAGGCCGCAGTGAGCTGTGGCCTCCATGGATGCCGGGCAGAGAGTCCCACACACTTGGGTTTCCTGGGGCTCGACAGGAGAGGAGAGAGAAGAAGGTTTTAAGCTTCCCTTTGGACACGAGGAGGGTTAGGTGCTTCAAGTGAACCTTTTCCTATTCTCTTGATAATGGATGTCTCAAAGTTCATAGGAAAACAAAAGTGGTTTTTCTAGAAGGTCGTACGGCTACTTTGAAGTATTCCAGATTGGGTGTAATATTTCAGATTAGCAATTTCCAGGCCTGTGAACTCTATCTACCTAGGAGGTCACTACAATCTTTAGGGCCTCAAGTTCTTTCCTCTTTCTTTCTTTCTTTCCTTCCTTCCTTCCTTCTTCCTTCCTTCCTTTCCTCCTTCCTTCCTTTCTCTCTCTCTCTCTCTCGCTCTCTTGCTCTCTCTCTTTTTTCTTTCTTTTATTTATTTAGTACAGGGTCTTGCTATGCAGATCCAAATTGTAGAAATCCTTTTGTCTCAGCCTCCCCAGAGCTGAGATTATAGGCATGTGCCACCAGGCCCAGTTTTGGGGTGGTAGTCATGGCCACGATTTCAGGGCCAGCAAGGCATGTGGTGTCAGGGATCAAACTTGGGTCTTTGTGTTTGCTGGGCTGGTACTTAGACTACTGAGTTATTTCCCCAGCCCAGCCTAAGCTTCTTGAGATGGGGAAAATGGAAATTAAACTGTCCGTGAAAGTTTGCTATGTGAAGAGGACACCTGTGTATGTTGTAGGCTGTTACGGTTTGTGTCTAGTTGTTCCCCTAACGCATCATGCAGACATGGGGTGGGCTTCTAGAGCTTGCAATTAGCTCATGGTCCCAGGGCTACTCCCAGCAGGGGGTGCACAGCCTGAGTGCAATTCAAGGGAGGCCAACAGTGATCTTTACTGTAATAGTGCACTTTGACAATTTCCTGTGATGTTCTGCAGAAAATGGAGAATGAAATATTTGATAATCTGTACTGAATGTCCTTTTGGGGAAGTTGGGTCTTTAAGAAATAGTACTGGGCTGAGGAGATAGCTCAATAGTCTAAGCACCTGCCTGGCAAGCACAAGGACCCAAGTTCGATCCGTGGTACCACATGCAGTGCTGGCCCTGGAGCACTGGGTGTTCTGTGCCACCCCAAAACTAGGTGTGGTGGTGCATGCGTGTAATCTCAGTACTAGGGAGGCTGAGATGGGAGGATCACTACATGTCCAAGCTGTGTGGCAAGACTTTGTACCAAATAAATAAAAATTAAAAAAATACTACTTATCCAACTTTAAGCAATCTAAAAATTTTATGAACTATCATAATTATTTACATTTGTGTACATTTTCTGCAATGAATTTCTGGACCTTATATATTTATTAGTAGTCATTCTAACCTGAATGATTTAAATAAATATCTCTTATTATAAGCTTCGCTATCCAACTTCTTCCTTACATAAAATGAGTTAAGTTATTCTCACCAAGGAGGTTCAACCATGTTGCTTCAGAGACATATACTGGGAATTCCATTTAAAAATGGCAGATTGAATGCTTGGACTTACCTCTGTAGCCTCTTACAGCCCAGCCAAGTGTCAGTAAAATCATGAAATATATGTAATATCTATGAAAGGTCTAAGGACATGGGAAGAAAGATCAGACATTTACAGAGGTGTTCAAAGTAGAGGGGTATAGCAGCAACGTATGCCATATGCCCATTTTTATTTATTTTTTATTTTTTTATTTTTGTCTTTTTGAGACAGGGTTTCACTTTGCAGTTCAGGCTGGCCTTGAGCTCACCTTTGTAGCCCAGACTGGTCTCGAACTCTCACCGATCCTCCCGCCTCAGCCTCCCAAGTGCTGGGATTACTGGCCTGCGCCACCATGCCCGGCTCCATGTGCCTATTAATGTCTATGATTTCCTTTAATCCCTGGAAGCAAGGGATTTTTGAGCCTATGTATCCTAAGAGAAGCCACATAATTAGATTTGTCTAATTGTGACTAATGCACAGAACGTATATCCTGAGTGTGCACTGCCCATGTGCGGCCCACGAGGATGAAGGAATCCACCCTCTTCCTTTCTTATTGGGACCCACGGCCTACATGCAAAGCAGCGCAAGGCAGAAGGGTCTCAGGACCCCAAGATGCTGCTTGGGGAGGGCCAAAGAGCTCACATGAGACTGGAATGGGATGCAAACCATTACAGCAGGATTTTGCTAAGTGAGTAGGTTACAAGCATTCTAATCACACACACACACACACACACACACACAAGGACAAAGGAAGAAAAATGAGGAGGCGGAGGAAGTGGAGAAGAGGAGAAAGGGGAGAGGAGTGGAAGAGGAAAGGGTCGGGGGAGGATAGAAGAGGAAGAAGGAAGGAAAGGAAACAGCTGCTACTGTACATTTACAGATACTCAGTACTAAGGAGCTTAATTGTGAGCATGATTTCCTAATGCATGTAAAGACATTGAGTTATATACAATTTCTTTCAGTGGCACCAAAACAAAGCAGAATATTTTCATTCCTTAGAGTCATCACATATTTCCTATTGGTCTTTAGCTTTAGTATCTGTTTAGTTAGATGCAGCCACCAAAACCTTAGATAGGTGGCGCTTAGTGGAAGGAGTGACAGGAAAATAGGAACTGGAGCTTAGAAGGCTGGCAAGCTCTGGGTGACAGCAAAAGACATTTGGTACAATTGGACCCTGGGACAGCTGTCAAGGCAAACACACTGCTGCTCCCTGCTCTGGAGGAGAAGGTTGTAAGATAGATCACTAGCTGTGTGTGTGTGTGTGTGTGTGTGTGTGTATGTGTGTGTCGCTCTTAAATGCATTGGTAAAAGCACTACACAATGGGATAAGCTCAAGAAAGAGTTGGTAACATCATAAGGAATAGGCAGGGCCCCCTGAAAGGTAGCAGCCCAGAGGGGAGATGGGAAATTTGCGCTGCATGTTGTACCCTGAGAATACTTGCCCCCTTCTTGCTGGATTTGCCCAGTGCTGGCCAACAAGCAGGCACCCCATCCCGACCTGGGGTGGAGCATGAAGGCTTGTGCACTAAGCATGCTCCTTGTGGCCTCTTGTGGATGTCCCACCTGTCCACCTGGGCACCCTACTGTGCTCCCCGCCTAGGCCGAGGCCAAGGCTGGGCTGCTCGGTCTCAGCCTCCAAGGAAAAGAATAGATTTCCAAGCCTAGCAAGAGGACCTCGAGTGAGCACGAAAAAAGCTCCAAAAAGAAGAAAACTAACATAGAATCAGGGAATAAATGAGTCGCTTCAAGAAAGAAAGCGAACAACAAAAAGGCAACAAGTGACTAATATTTTCAGAGTGCTAAAAAGTCATGTTCCTGGGAAGAAATAGCAGCAGGAGGACCAGAATAAACGATGATCAGCAAAGGGGGAGGCATTGCAACTGTTTGAAAGTGATGGCTGAAATTTTAAGGAATAAGCAGAAAGGGTAAAAGAAAAAGTTAAAGCATTATATTGTGAAATTGAGAATCAATAGCTCACCAATAGGCAAGAAACAGCAGAAAGAAGAAAATTTTAAAAACCAGTTGAAGAAGACAAATGATTGGATGAAAAGAGATAAAAGAGGAAGCAAATTATCAAATAAATACTACAATGTTGTTTCTTAGCAGATTTTAAACAAAAAAAAAAATCCATAAAACATATCATTGTGAAAAAGCCTCCATATTGAAACACATTTTCATGAAATTTCAGAGGAAGAGGATACAAAGAACATTTTGAAAAGCTCACTTACAAAGAATTAGGAATCAAAATATTACTAAAAGCCTAAAAACTATGCAAATGCCTACAAAATTCTGAGTGCAAAAATTTTTATCCTTTAAATGTGTATCTGGCCAAGCCAGTGATCCAGTAGGAGCATAGAATGTTGACAATTTCAACCACAAAGTCATCTCAGAATTACTTTCTGTGCACTGGTGCATGGGAAGATAGTTCTCTAAGATGAGGAAATTTGGGACTCAGAATTCAGGGTCTAACATGAGGTGGGGTAGGAGAAATTCCTGAATTGCTAGTTTAGGAAAGCCCTACCGGTTCCACTCTGTGGATGTCCTACAGGGGTCTCCTTCACACTGGAACAGAAGAGGAAAATCTCCAAGAGAGAGACTGCCGGAAACAGGGTAGGTGTTGAACTTCACCTACAACCTGCTGTCAGCCTGAGGGCACAGAAGTATCATTCCTGTTGTAAAACTGTAGCCAGTCTTACCGATCCTCTAGTCATTTGCTGCAATAAGGTTTTCTCTAGGGCTATAATGATCTCGGGACAATTGTTTTGCATCCAGTTTGTGTGATGTCCTCACAAGGACGGTGTGGTCACCATGTTCAGCAAGTGTCCTTCCACTGTCTGTGACCAAGACAAGCATGTTTAGCCTTAGGATGAAAAAGAAAATCACTCAAGTACATGGTAAGGTGTTTTGATTAACTCGGTGCTTGAAATGATAGGTTTCTGGAATCTTGCTCAAGTGTGATGCCTACCGGCACAGCATGTGCAGAGGGACAGGTCACAGCAGAGGACCACGGCGGCCCTCAGCTGCGGGTTGACACAAGCACTTGTTCATTCCATGACATCTAAAGGAATCTAGGGAAACTCATCCCAGTGAATTCGATGTCCCAAGTCACTATGGAAAGAATGTGGAGGATACAGTGCATGGGTGAGAGAGACAGAGCAGGCATTTCCATCCATCTTCCTCAGCAGCATTTAGGGCCACTAAATGGCTCCATGCAGGGGACCAGGACAGGCAGAGAGGCTCTTTCTGCACACAGATTTCAACCGTGCACTCAATCTGAGGTGCTGGGCAATGCTTCCCTGAGAACAGCTAATCATTTTTAATTCCTTTAGAATTCATTGTAATAACATCAATCATAGCCAACTCATTTGGTATTAATATGGATGCAATGTGAAAATGAATGATGGACGCAAGAGTTTTTATATTCCTATTTTATCTTTTTTTTTTTTTTTTTTTGAGATAGTGTCTCGCTATGCAGTTGAGGCTGGCCTTGAGCTCACTTTTGTAGCCCAAGCTGGTCTCTAACTTGCACCGATCCTCCTGCCTCAGCCTCCCGAGTGCTGGGATTACAGGCGTGAGCCACCACGCCCGGCTTATATTCCTATTTTAGAAAAATAGTTATGAACAATGTATTTCACTTTCCATTAAGGTTTTCTATCAATTACCTTCTTCATCGTTCCAGTTGAAATCTTGTCAGAGCAAACATATTTCAAAGGATTATATCCAACTCCATTACAGCATTTCTGGCTCTTTGGAATAAGTTCGGTCTCACAGCACTTTCCTGGCTCTGGGACATTCTTTTTAACATGTGCTTTAGACTCTCCACTGGAGGCTGAGCAGCATATGGTATCTGACACATTCACATAATCCTGCCCACAACAGACCATCCCTGCAACAATAAAAAGTTATATATGAATATGAAATAAAAAAGGGAAGCAAACTCAGGCTGCTATAAACTTTGGTATTAAAAACGTCGGACTTGGGCTGTTTCCGACATGGCGCAAGAGGTAAGGTAGTATTTCCCTAGCAAGGTGATTTAAGTGTGTAGTGAGGGTCCTTCTTACCAGGAGCTCTAGACACTAGTTAGCAAAAGAACACACAAGAGGAGGTGTTCGGAAATCAGTCAGCTGGGCCATACTGCACCAGTGCTCCATAAAAATAAATCGGATTTCTGTCATTGCAATTGCCAGCCTATGTGGTGAGGATAACATCTTGTGGCAGATGAGAGTTAGACTAGGAGCACTCAGAAGAAGCTCCAGAAATTCATAGGGAGGAACAGGTCAACCGGGCAGTGTGGAACAAGAGGTCATCCTAGGTGTGGAAACCTTTGGAGGAGCCTTGCAAGGTCTGACTCGCCGTTGTCTAGAGTGCGGAGTGAAACTCACTTCCTGTGACTGCAAACATTCTTGATGACTTGGAGTTGGCGTCTAAGACCGGCTGTGCTGGTCAATGGGCTGGGTGCCCCAGTCTGCCTGCAGCTGTGGAGCTGGGCTCTGATCTACATCTATGAGTGGAGATGGCTGAGAGGTTGGGTCAGCAAGAGAAAGACTTTGTGGGAAGAGCTAGCCTGGATTTCTGCTTCTCTTCCTTTTTTTTTTTTTCTTTTTGAGACAGGGTCTCACTATGTAGTTCAGGCTGGCCTTGAGCTCAATTTTGTAGCCCAGGCTGGTCTCAAACTCACATCGATCCTCTTGCCTCTGCCTCCCAAGTGCTGGGATTACAGGCGTGCGCCACCACGCCCGGCTCTGCATCTCTTCCTGATACATGTACCTGAGATTTTTTTTCTCCCAGCAAGTTTGGCTTCATTACCTATGTTCCCATCACTTAGTTATTGCCAGAGGAAAAGACCAGCAGAAATTTAAATAGAAAAGCATGACTGAAGAATACTCTAGAGTCAGATTAAGCTAGAAATTAAGGTGCCTAGCTTTAACACGACAATACTATCATATCAGAATTTATATGCAGTTATACAGCAGCACATTGTGCTGAGTGATTTGCTTTAATTAGAATTTTGTTTATTTATTATTAGTCCTGACTGATAATATAAAGAACCTCGAATTTAGAGTGCCCTGAGGTCCTGCATTGTTTAATCTGGTCCTGTACAAACATCTCGGTTATGAATGGCACTTCTCATAATAGAGCAAGGAGTTATCAATACTTTTTCCCTTAATCCTCAAAAATAGATGGCATTGTGGTACATGCCTTAGAGAGATGTCTATTTGTGGCTCCAAATATTTTATTTGGTCTCCATTTGTAAAAATATCTTCTAATATTTATTTTTTTCCTATGATTAATACTGTACACTAATCTTAAAAGAATTTTGACAGTTATGTTTATCTTAGTGTGACAACACTTCAAAATGACTGGTGTAGAAAGACTATTGCTTGGGCAGCTTTTTACTTTTTAAGATCTTCAGCAAATATCTCTCAAGTAATATATACCTTGCAAGGTTGTCACTGTAGACTGACTCTTCCTTACAGGATGGGGGTGGCTGATTTTTGTGTGAACATATGCATATGAATACAGGCAGACACCACGTAAGTGTGTTTGCACATAAAATGAAATTATAAAAAACTGTAGGCTCAATTTTTGTATTGCTCAGACATCTTTCTGACATTTCCTGATCAGACATTTAAAGACAGACCTGAAATTTTGACTGTCATTTTTCTCTAGCAATTCTAAAGCTATTCTTGTTTCTATTTTAAAAACAATCAAAATCTGAAACAGGGCCTTTTCAGGAGCAGAATGCATTCTCCCTCTCCTTTCCCAAATTATTCCGTGGTGTTGCTGCTCTCTAAGTATGAAATTAAAATGCAGACGTTGACCTAATTCTCAATTCCTAATCAGTCATCTGATCGCTCTGAGGGACTACTGACAGGTCAAGTAAGATTTTGATAATGAACTGTTTTTGTACTAGAAAGAAAAAAAAAAAAAGGAAAATGAGAAAAAAAGGACTCTTTCTCTCCCAACGAGCTTTGTTTTACTGAACTGAAATCTTCAGTGAGTGTTTCACTCCCATAACAAGAAGTGACTCCCTTTCTAGTTTCTTTGGTAAACCATTACTTCTTTAATTATTATCAACCTTGTTCTAGTGTGATAAATTGCTAATTACTTAATACCCTAATCAGCGTTCATTCTTTGTACAGATAAACTGTGACAGTGCCATTAATTTAAATAGTAATTTCACTTAATGGCCAGCACGGCACACCAGATTTTTATGCAGCATTTTCTGAAGACTGCATCCATCACCGCAATATTCTGACATAAAGATGTCTGACGTGCACTAACTCACTTAGGGAGCACAGATGTTGCAAAGCAGAGTTTGGTAGTAATTCCCAGAGTGCATCACTTCAGCATGAATGAGCTGCATATTCAGAGAAAGACAATCTTCCCAAACTGCCTTGCCATAACTTTTGACCCCTACCTCATCTGTCACATGAAGCACTTGACTTTTGAACTCTGACCCACAAAATGCCCAATCTTAAATATGCTCAAAGAAAAAAAAAAAAAAAAAAAAAACATAGACTATGCAGAATTGAAAGATCTTCCCATTCTTCCAGAGGCTCCTCAGTAAATTTGTACAAAGGCATAGAGTCTCGGTGAGCAGATACAGATATTTTGAAAGTGGTGAGGCACACGCCAAACTTGTAAGTGTTTATTTTTTAAGTCAAACAGCATATATCATCTTTGTAAATTTCAAATGTAGTCAGTGGGGAACTTGTTTTGTATTAGACGCAACTGAGAAGAGTGGAGAGGATTTTTTACTGACAATATTCTCAATACTTCAAGTACAGTACAAACACATGTATCTAACATCCTGGAATCAAAAGGAAATCATTTATAAACATGCCCTGTCTGTTTAATTTCAAGATAGTTTCATCTCCACAACAAGTCCTGTCCTTTTCCAAATTAAAACCAAGAATTATGCATCATGCTTTTGAGATTAAAAAAAAGTAACATAGTAGTAAAAAGCAGCCTGGAATGTAACAGTTATTATGGAAGTATGGGGTTAGTTGGAGGAACTACATTTTGAGCAAAGACATTTTACATTTTGGGTCTAGAAGACAGAAAAGCCCGTCTATGATTATTGCTCAGCACAAGCATAAAATTGGTTGACAGCTTGCAAGAAAAGAAGTCCATACTTCTCTTTCCCAGTAAGCGGAAGGCTCCCTGGGGCAGAGGGGCAGGAAAGAATGTGGTCCAAGTCGTTGCAATATGTTTTACAGCATGCAGATCTCTAAGTATTTTGGAGATTGGTTTTGTTATATGGTCACCTTTTGGGATGCGTACTTTCCACCCAACTCTTACACCAAGGATTTCAGTGGCAATCCTCCTTCCTTTGCAAAGTTCCCAAATTCTGCCTCATGAAACATCTGTTTTATTGGTGGCAGCCGTTCAGTTGCAAAAGTCGGGGTTCAGTATATGAAAGCTCAGTGTTCTTTTGGAAGAAATTTCCATATGCAGCTTGAGGTCCAAGGTGGCATGGACAAAACTTGTAATAGAAATGAAAAGCTATATTTCAAAGACATGTGAGCATCAGTTTCCCGTGGCTACAGGAAATCCCATTCCCTTTGAAAGACCGACAGAATTTAATTTTAATCTTTTAATACTATAGGAGATGGCAAGCCCAGCCCAAGATGAGTGACTGAAATGATCAAGCCCTACACGCAAATACAGAGAGAAAAATGAGCAATACAGAGGTTGAGAATCTCCTCAAGAAGGTGGGTAAGGATCCATATCGGTGCAGTGCTGAGCGTGACTTTCATCCCGAGGCACCTGTATAACACTCCACACAACTCATCTGCCCGGAGAGAGCACTAAAAACCTGAACGCTACCCCAGCACTCTGCTCCACAGCATCTGTTAATTCACTCCATTTATAAAATACATATTGACAAAGACAACTGAACTGGGACCAGCGAGATTTGATTTGGTGTGAGAAAGTCAATTCAATGTGATTTTGTTAAAGGGCTCCTGCAGGCAAATAAAAGAGTTTAAGTAATAAAGTACATAAAGAGCTATTTTACGAGCCTGCCCGGTCAGGTGGCAGGCTCACAATGCCAGGCGGTGAGAGCGGCCGGGCTCAGGAGCAATATGCGATCCAAGCCCTGTATGCAGATGTAGGACACACCTAGACCGAGGAGCAAAGCGGCCATGAGATATTCTAGAAGGGCACGGGGGTCATGGTCTTCAGGAATGACTGGAGAGGAGAAAGACAAGGGCTGTCTCTTCTCAGTGAAACCCGCAGGCACTCAGCACAATCAAGAGACTCCTCACCTCTCTCTCTCTCTCTCTCTCTCTCTCTCTCTCTCTCTCTCTCTCTCCCCCTCCCCCCGGAACCAGGGACTGAACTCAGGACCTTGCACTTGCCAGGCAGGCACTTGTGCCCCTGAGCTATCTCTCTGGCTCCTATATCTCCTTCTTTTCCCTAGTTTGCCACAACTCCACGAGCTGGTTGACTTGAAAGGATCCACAGGACACTCCCCATGCAGTCTCAACTGAGTTGAGGGGCAGCATAATTGGATGGAGAGTATTTCTTTGGCATATTAAAGTAAACACAGAAGAGACCCTGAAGTGTGTGTCTATCGATGGCCTTCAAGTGTCTAAAGATGGCAGTGGTATTGTGTGTATGTTTTCTATGTGCTTTTATTTAAAAAGCACAAGTAAAAGTTTGTAACTTTTAGAGAAGCATTCTCAAGGAAAATGTCCTTGTCCTTGTGGACAGTGACAAGCCATTTCTTAGGAGAGGTGCACCTGACTTCAGAGCAGTAGAGCTCTGCTTTCTCCCTCCTTCTCCTTCACGTTCGCTCTCCCACCTAAATTAAATTAATCTCATTAAATCCCACTCTTGCAGCCACATTGATCCTTCCCAGAGTGCTAAATAATGTTCAAATCCTCCTGTCGGCTCAGATTTATCCCCTTTACCTCCTTCCTGGGACGTAGCCCTCCGATACCCTGCAGTGCTCAGCACTGCTAGGACGAGTTTGCAGACTTAATCTTGCTCTTTGCAACAAGCTGCACTCTGAAAACCCTACTCAGTGTTTATGGCACAGCCCGCGGGTACACAGGTAGCTTTCTTTATTTCCTGGATGGCACCTGTTGATTAGTCTTCTTCATTATCCTTCTTCCAGGCTTCTTTATGCTTGGATACATCGCTCCTTAATTCAGTGGTACATTTTTGTGGAATCAGTCATTTTTATGCTCGGAAAACACAAAGGATATCTTGAATTCAGCCTCTACATGAGACATATTTATCAAATGAAGGAATATGGCAATTGGCTAATCAAAAATAGCTACAGATGAGTCAATAAAAGAAGATACCTTGCTGTCATTTTATTGCTCTATCCTATTACAGAATCAAGAAGGCAACTTTTTTTTTTTTTTTTTTTCCCGTATGTTCCTTGCTGCTGCTTTTAGCCACTCACCCAAAAGAGGAGAATGTACTCAGCTGATCACTGACAGCACAGCTAACTAACCAAGCGCCGTGACTTCCAGGATACGTTACAGTCCTCTTAAGCAGCATAGAAGATTTTCATCTCAGGATCAGTTTGTACTCATATCAATATTGGGGTCCTGAAAATAGTCTTTGTTTGTATGAGTCATGTCATTGAGTGCCTACTCTCTTAAATTAAAACTCAGTCTTGAGATAAATGCTTATCAATTCATTTAAAATTCATAACAACCCCATAGTACATTTATGAAGAATGTATTTTCCACACTCAAAAGGTAGTGAGAATGACCTTGTATTGCAGTTTTGCAAGCCCATTTCATGTCTACTTTGTTTGTTTATTTACTTATTTATTTATGTCTTTTTGAGACAGGGTCTCGCTATGCAGTTCAGGCTGGTCCTGAACTCACTTTTGTAACCCAGCCTATCCTCAAACCCACTCCGACCTTCCTACCTCAGCCTCCCAAGTGCTGGGATTATAGTCATGTTTAGTTTAACAGGAAGCAAATTCTCAGATCTGTTTTGGCATTCTGTCTGTTGCAGTATCACTTATCACACAGTCCCTGGGACACTGCACTGTTTACTCAAGAGGGGATATGAGTTTAAAAGGCAGACAATAGTTTGGTATGATTATGAAAAATAGCTTTGTTCTAATAGACCACTGAAAGATTCTCAGAGACCCTCACAAGTGCCCAGGGCATACTTTAAAAGCCATTGGCGTAGATTCCAGATCTGATAACCAGTACGTTTTCTTCTAATTTGTACAAGCATTTATTGTCCAAAGGGAAGACTCTTTAATGTTTGTTGGTTTTATTTTCCTGGCCATTCATGAGATATGTACAACCTGGTTGCTATATTATACAAGACTGGTTCATCAGATTTAATGAAAATTGATTTAATTTGAGTTTGTGAACACCAGTGCTATGTAGGTATCAGAATACTTACATTGGCTAAGAGCAGAGACCATACAAGTGCTTGATGGAATTCGAGTCCCTTCCTGGCCATAGTGGCCAGTGGTGCACGGGAGAATCTGCTAGCCTCCCTCTGTATATAGGTGTTACCATATACTTAAATCTTAGCCAGAGGAATGCTAATAACACTAATAAAGAGAGTGCCTTAATGGCAAAACCAATGAAGAAACAGTAGTCTAGTCTGGGAAACATAAATATGTTTACTTCCTATGTTTACTATATTGATTCAATATATTTACTATATTGGCTTCAATATATTTGCTATATTGAGTTCAGTCACTCCTATAAAAAAAAAGAGTTGAATCTTGAAGCTTCAAGCTGAAGCTATGGAATGTAGAAATTTATTCCTAATTCAGGTGTGTACAAAGGGAAGATTTAAAGAAACAAAACATTAGATTGTAGAAAAGTTAATATGAAGCACACACAGGAGAAAGTAAAATAGATTAATTACAACTCTTCCGATATGAAAAAGAGGATTGTGATAAATACAATTCAGATCATAACCGAAAATAGTGAAAGAAAATGACAGATTCACACTTGAAGCAATGAATAGGCAATTTGATTATTCAGTAATGTAAATTATGAAGTGAAGGGACTCATAAATGCATTGGAGAAAGTTCTACTTCTTGTTGATTTACAGATAGGGTAATGGCATTGCTGATAGCTTCCAGCCCAAACTGAGGTATGTAGAAAGAATACCCATGAAATACAGGTTAGCAAAGTTAATGCCACACAGTGAAGATAACGCATTGCAAATCAAGTTCAGACCAGAACAATTTAAATGGCCCAGAACCCTAGAGAGATCTTCCTTCCATTTGACAAGAATCCTGAATGTTTGCTTAATGGGTAAGGTGTGAATCTTAGAGTCACCTTTCTAAAGTCCAGATCATTTTTAGAAAACTACTACAATTAACCAGGGGACCAAGAAAGATTCGTTTACTTCTGTGTTCTGTGGTAACTTCAGTAAGACACAAGGGCGGAGGGGAAGTGGAGTGGAAGGAGGAGCCAGGCAGCCGTAGCCCTAAGTGCGCTGCTCACACACCGGCGGGATTTGCTAGGGTTTTTTTTTTTTTTGTCCTTTATTTTTCCACTGCCCATAAATACTCACTGCGACTTTGAGGGCCTTCACTAGTTTCCTTTTTTTCTGACAAGCCTCCCAGTTCATGTAAGTTTCAGTGAGCCTGAACGCTGGCTTTCACTAGCTCAGTGAACACGAATACATCTGTCACACGCACTCTTCATTTTCCTCACTTTTACTTAGTTATCACTTCTTTATTTGTTTATTTGCATTGCTGGGCGTCAAACTCGGGCCCTTGTGCATTGAAGGCAATAACTCTAATACTGAGCTCCACCCCCAGCCCATTTCCTCATTTTAAAAATATATGTGGTGGAACCTCGTTGTACGACTTTTGTAAGGATTGATTTATTCTGTGAATACTGTGCATAACACTGGGACAATACGCACTAGGTAGTAAGCACTCATTTAATGGTAATGATTGCTTTCTGTTTGTCTATCTGTTTCTTTGACAGGTAGAAGCACCGGGGATTGAACAGGGACTCTTTCCACCAGCTCCCTCACTTTGATTTTTGGGATCCAATCTTCCTGTCGCCAAACCCCCATCCGCTTAAAGTCTGAACCTCGCTAGACGCCAGATCGTCCAGGCTGTTCTTGAGCTGGCGATCCTTTTGCCTCAGCTTCCCAGAAGCCACTGGGGTCCTAGCAGCATTACCTCAGCTCCTAGCTTGATGACAATATTAGTGTCAATTCCACAAACACTAAAGAATAGGAGAGAAAGAGATCTGTGCTACGACATCATCTTCATCATTTGGGGCACACACAGGATTTACTAAGAGACATAGTTTTGCTGTGGAACCACTGAATTCATATTGTTATTTATGTGCTAATTTTGGTGTATGTAACACTTTCTACTAGGGACTTGGTGGCATGCATCAGATTACACAGACAAACTGGGACAATGCAGTTTGATTTCTCATGCTAATCATGGCTGCATAGGACGTAATGCGAGGGAACTTTAGGGAGGCGATGTGGCTCCCTCCGTCTCGGGGTGCGCTGCACCCAGGAAGGGGTCCTCACCTGGCAAGCGCACGTAGGCCACACCCTGCTCCTGTCCTCCGCAGCACTGCATGTCGCTGCTCACCACCTGGCCCCCGCAGCACTGGCGCCTGTGGCCGTCACGCAGCGTCCCCGCGCAGCACAGCTGGGGTCCTGCCGAGAAGTAAGACAACCTGCCGCAGCAGGCGTCGCCGAGCCCCACAGAAACGCGGTTGTGTTGCTTGTCGGGACAGCAGATTTCGCCTGCCAGGGTAGGATAAGGTCAGTCACTGTGGAAGTGGAGGAACACGTCACCACCCACGGCTGAGTTTGATGGCGACCACTACCCGCGGCCAACGGGAGGACAGAGTTGCTTGAAAAAACGCCGGCACGCTGGAGGTGCCACTCTCAGCACAGACCCACGGGTTTGCATTCAGGTGCGTAAGCCTGTGGGGTCGGCTCACAACCAGGTACTGAGCAGCAGGTAAGATTGTGCCAAGCGTCCGCCCTCCTTTGAAAAGGGAACATGTTAGGTCAAGGGATGTGGCTTTTGTCAGAAAACGTGTGCCTTGTGATGTTTTTCTGCTTACTGTAAGTTTTCATTTTGTGACTGAAATGGATTAAGAGGGGGCTGGGGAGATAGCTCCGTGGCACAAGTGCCTGCCTAGCAAGTGCAAGGTCATGAGTTTGAATCCCGGTCCTAAGAAAAGAAAGAAAGAAAGAAAGAAAGAAGGAAAGAAAGAAAGAAAGAAAGAAAGAAAGAAAGAAAAGGATTAAGAAAGGAACTTGGAGATAAATTTATATTGCATATAACTCTGATTTTCTTAATCAAACGCAATTTATTTAACCAAAGAGAAAACCTGCATTGGGAGAGTGAATTGCTCAGGGGCAAGGATGCTCTTCAGGTCAGCATGCACATATTGTGCTCAAAGGGGCAGATCCTGAATTTCATACATGCAGTTAGGCCTGTGTGCCCCTTCTCATGATATGCCATGACACTCAGGATAAAAATACGACAGTCTCTGGCCTTAAGATTAAAAGATGCAAATATTCTAAATATGAATATTCAGTTGGGAAGGGAGAGGCCTTGAAAAGACGGACACTCTAAACTAGAAAAATTGGAAACTCATATTCTCTAACATAACCTTAGAATGGACTAATAAAGACGAAACAGCTCACTATACATACAAAGCTGCCAAGTCTGAGTTGTAAGAAATAAAAGTGTGAGGAGATGCACTACTAATAGCAAGATGGAGTAGGTTGCCTAAAATATCCCAGCAAGGAAAGGCTCTTGTCCGGTATGCAGAACTCCTATGACGGGCAGGGATCTTGGCTAAACATCGCCAGGGATGACACAGCCGGACCAAGGAGCACACGGAAGGATGCACAGCATCAGTGGTCCCCAGGGAAATGCAAATGAAAGCCACAGTGAGGCCACACCTCTCATCCCGATGGCTCCCACCCCAAGCTAAACCCCAGACGCAACGACAACGAAGTTAAATGCTAGCAAGGTAGGAGAAGGTGAGACACGTGGAGGCGCCCTTGACAATGGAAAATGGTCCGCTCTGTGGCGAGCAATGCAGAAGTTCCTCAGAAGTCTTAAGCACAGACAGGCCAGATGGCCCTACTATTCTGGTTCCAGGCACATGCAACAGGGCTGAAAGTAGTTTGGAGAGATACTTGTATGCTCAATATTCATTGTGATTTTATTTCACATAGTTAAAAAAAGTGGAAACTGTTTATGTGTACATCAGCAGGTAAAGGCATAAACAGAATGTGCTACCTCCTCACAACAGCATGTTATTCAAACCTAAAATGTGGTGAATTCCTGACCTGAGCTACAACATGGATAAATCTTGCGAATGTTGTGCCCAGTGAAAGAAGCAATCGCCAGCGAGTCTATTGAATGCTTCCAGGTCTATGAGGCGCCCAGAGTGGCCAGACCAGAGAGATGAAAGACAGAGCCATGGTTGTCCAGGGCTGAGGGTGGGCAGGAAGGAGGGGTAAGAGCTGAGTGGATGCCATATCATTAGGGGCAGAGGAGTCACTCTTGGGGTGGAGGCGGGTCAGTATATCAGCATATAGTGCCACTGTGCTGTGTGTCCAAACATAGCTAAAGTGGCACGTTTTATGTTTTGTGTGGTTTCTTGCCGTAACAAATCCAGTTTTCTGCAAAAAGAAATGCTGTGACCCAACATCTGTTTACGGAGACCACTCTTCTAACTCCCTCTGTGCCCTCCTGAGTACTGAAGAAGGCAACTTCATTTCCCGGCAAACAGATACAGGCCAGCCAGTGGTCCCTGCCCTAAGCTGTGAAGGTGCGCCCCACATGCACAGGACACAGCTCAGAGAAACAACACTTCAGACAAAACTGACAGTAAACAAAGACGAGAAGAGAAAGGCTGTGAAGTCTAGTCTGTCAGATAACTGTGGTTAATATTTACACGAAAGAGGGCCCCAGGAAAGTATTTGCTCCGCTTCAGCAAGAAAGATGGAACTACGAAGGGAAAAAGACCAATTACGATGGGACAACACCTCCCTGAGAATGCGCCCATAGGGTGCAGGAGCAGGCCATTTGTAGAATATGCTGAATATGCTGACGGACATACTCTGCTGCTGTATACAAAAGAAGAGCTGAAAGACTGCTTTTGTATATGTCTTTTTCTCCTGTGTCTCATTGTTCACTCTATTTGGTGGGTTCTTTCCATTCTCCTTCATGGAGTTGTGGTCACTTAGTGCCCTTTCTAGAATATCTTCACAGGCGCATGCCACCACGCCCCGTTGCAATTACTGTCTCAGCACGTCCTGGGGGTCTGGCCGGCACCACAGGCCTGGGGATCGAAGCCTCAGCCCCTGTACCTGCTTGCAGGCTCTTTCATCCTCTGAGCTACTTGGCTTGCCTGCTCTTACTTGATGTTTTGATGATAGCCATGCTTTCTGAGGTAAAATAAATCTTAGTATTGTTTCTATTGTTATTTTTCTAATGGCCATGGACATTGGGTATTTCTCCAGGTACTTACTGACTATGTCTACTTCTCAAAATGTCTACTCATTTCACTTATCTATTTTTTAATTGGATCTTTTATTTGGGGGGGTTCCTAATTTTTTGAGTTATACGTATATTCTGATACTAATCCTCTGCATGAGGAAGACCTGGAGACACTTTCCCCGTCCTGCAGGTTGTCTCTTCAGCCCTGTTAATTGCTTCTTTTGCTGTGTAGCTTTTTAATTCAACGTGATCCAACTTACTGAATCTCCACATTATTTCCTATGCAGCTAGGTTTCTGTTCAGAAAGTCCTCACCTAAGCCTATGAATTCAGGACTTTTACCCATTTTATCTTCCAGCAGGGTGTGTATGTTTTAAAATTTAAACAATACCCTATTATTTTTGATTTTTAAAATGTATTTAGTACAGGGTGTACAGGGTCTTACTACACAGATTGGACTCATAGTGATCCTCCTACTTTTAGCCTCCTAAGTGCAGAGATTACAGGTGCATGCCACCACACCCAATCTCTGTTGCCATCTGAGTGCACCCCAGGGGTGGGGCATACACAGCATCGAACCCCGGTCTGTTCACCTGCCTAAACAGGTGCTTTAGTCCACTGAACTATCTGGCTGGCCAAACTTTTAAATTTTAGTTGAGTATATGGTGAGAGACGTAGGTCAGCCTTCTGCATGTGGAGAGCCAGCAGGTTTTGCAGCACCATTTACTACAAAGGGTACTCTTCCTCCAATGTCTTTGGACTCTTTGTCAAAGATCAGATACCTAAATGTGCCGGGGGTTGTTTCTGTATCCTTTATTCTGTTCTAGTGACCCTCATGACTGTTTCTGTATTCGTAGTATGCTCTCTTTAAAATTAGCCCTAAGTCTGCTTTGAAGAAAGAGGCTGCTGAGTAGCTGTGATGGATGGCACTCCCATCGCTGTCGCAGGACACGCACGCTGTGGGCTGGTTAGCCCTTGTGATGCTCTGCTCACTCCATCACAATAAGTGACTTGGGTAACACTGCCTCAGACTCACGGGCCGTTACCAAGATTGTGATTCCCTCGCTCCCGGCAGCTCCCCGCCCCGATCCCACCATCCTGGCGCAATTCCCCAGGCAGCTTGCCTACATGAAGGCAGGTCTGGGCCAGCACTGCTTCCTGTTCCCTGTGCTCAATCTGAAAGCATCTCCCTGCCTTCGCTTTTGATGGTTGCATCCCATGAGTTTGCAGACGTAGCTCCATTCTCACAGTTATGAGCCATAACTTTAAGGTGGGTAATAGGATACCATCCCCCAGATTTCCTGGGACTCACGAACATGAGATGTTACATCATATGACAAAAGCCAGTCGAGAGAGCACGTGGACCTGGTGGAGCTGGACTGTGTCATGTGAGAAAGGGATATTTGGTGGCATAAGGAGCAACAAGGAAGGCCACAAGCCGAAGCACGTGGACAGCTCTAGGTGGTAGGAGAGACTTGAAGATGGACTCTGCTTCCCAGAAGAGCTTGCACTGCGGGCCTTGATGCTCTCCCAGTGATGCCTATTTAAACTGACAACTTTGAGGAACAGGAATATATTTATGATGTTTTAAACCACTATACTTGTGTTTGTTAAGACACTAATGTACTGGAGATATTTGGCTTCCTCCAGAAAAGTCTACTTTCATCTATTTCATTAATAGATGCTTCATCTTTTTTATGTCCATGTTCTCCGAAAATTGGTTCCTTTTGGTTTTTAGCAGTAGCAACAGTGAATAAATGGGTAACTTCTGAATACTCACTGTGACAGCACAGGCTGTCTTCTAGGGCCTAGATTTTAGGACATACGACCACACAAAACGCAGATTCTTTTTGCAAGGGTGGCAAGAAGAATGGGCAGAGGTCAAGTAAAGGACTGCTAGTTCACAAAGCATCAGTGCAGTCCTTAGTCTCCAAGGTCTTTGGCCAGTAGGCACCCGACCCCTAGCTTGTCTGAGCACCCCACCCTTTTATATGATTTGAAGAAGGCAACCATCCCTGAGTCTTCAGCTAGATTCATTGGAAGCAGTGTTTTCACAATGAAGGACTTCTCAACTTCTTCTCAAGCACTTGAGAACTGAAGAAGGATCAACTTCTTCTCCTATTACTACAAGCACGAAGCAGAGCGAGTTCAGGGATCCTAGCTCATGCGCTCACTGGATACTTGAGATATTAGACTCCGACTAATATTCTTAGTTTATGTTACTCAGTGAAGTGCCAACATCCAGGAAGTGAGTGAAATGGGATATAAGGCAGGCTTTCTCCCTCCAGTGATTGTGCCCACCAATTATTTAGCATCAAACCACCAGAACAATACACAGAATTTTTTTTTTTTCTTAGAATGTGACCACATAGCTAAGGAGATAGCTCAGGGGCATAAGTGCCTGCCTGGCAAGTGCAAGGTCCTGAGTTCGATCCCCAGTTCCAGGGTGAAGAAAAAAAAAAAAAAAAAAAAAGAGAATGAGACCACATAAAATACTATCTAAAATACCCTAACACTATGACATCTTACTTACAATTTCCTACCCAATACCCATGGCCGTCACTAAGTTGTTCTCAGTAACTGTAACTTGTTTGTGAGTAGACTGTGGAGATAGCTGCGCTGAGACCACCTTGTTTTCCTTAGCATTGTCCTTTCTGGTTTCACCGGTGTGTTTTTCCTTCTTATTGCTAGATTGTAATCCTTCACATTGCAGTTTGTGCATGTACCCAGAGGTATTTGGGTATTCCATTTGAGCATTTAAAATGCAGCTCTGATACACGTTCATGCACGGGTTTTCGTGTAAACACAGTTTTCATTTCACTAGAAGAAACACCTAAGAGTAGACTCAGGCAGCCCTAGTTTTCTCTGAGGATACAGAGTCCCAGAACTTGGATACAGCGGGCTTGGTCCACTGCCTCCGGAGGGACCAAAAATGCAAGATCTGCACATGGTAAGGAACTTGCAAATTTTTCCTCAGCGTAGGCCCAGAGGCCAATGAAGAAGGAAGAAGCTTGCTGTAAAGCCATTATATTTCTCATGCATATATTTCCTCCTTCTGGGTAAAAGTGTTCTCTCTGCTGTGAAATTCAGTGCCATCTTTAAGTCTCCATGGCCAAGGAGCATACTGTCTCTCACTGGCCAGTGCTCCCATGGAATGTCACACAGGCCAAGGGCAGGACCAATTAATTCATGGCACCCAGGAATCTAGTGAGCATAGAGGAGACCACACACATCTACTCTGGGGACAGAAGCACTGTCTCAAAAGCCCCTTTCAGGTATACCAAACATTAATTGGTCACATATTTTATAGTTCCCTGACTCCCTCTAAATCTTCCTTGGTTGCTGTCAGAAGAAAAGTCCCTATAACCGGAGATGTGGATTATATCGGTGAGAAATAAAACGATTTTTTTCCTCAAAAACAGCTATTACATGTAAGATGCAAGGATCAGTCACCCTCTCATTAACCTCTCAAAATGAATCTATTTCAGGCTGGGTTTGAAAATGTTTTGCCTCTAAAAGCTACCACGCAGCCTAACAGTTAATTGTTATTCTTATCAAAGAATGACCCACATTAACATTTAGTTGAGGTCATTAGCATATTTATAAAAAAGTGTGTGTGTGTGTGTGTGTGTGTGTGTGTGTGTGTATGGCCAGTGTGCATTCTTTTCTCTGCTGCTCTTAGTCATGAAGGAAAGTCCCCAGAAAAGAGGAAGTAAATATTATTAGCCAATATTTCAGACTCATCTACAAATATCAAAATGCCTGCGCACATCTCCATCCTGAACCGGCAGACTACAGATTAGATTTTAATTACAGTTAGACAGTAAATAGTTTGGGATCACTACGGTTTCTTTCATGACACAAACAGCCTTAAACTAGTTAACAAAGACCATGAGCTGAGGACAGAGGTCGCCGAGGGATCTCCTCATTAGGTACATTGAGATTAATGATGGGAGCCCAACTCCGGCTTTGATTATTCCGTGAAATTGCAAGCTTATTCTTTTTCCCTCTTGACAGCATGGATGCATTCTAATTCTGTGAAAAATGAAATGCTTAGGAAGAATCTAAATGTGAGACAGCGGCAAAAGACTTGTAGGTACTAAAATGCCTGAGAACACATGTGTGTGTGTGTGTGTGTGTGTGTGTGTGTGTGTGTGTGTGCGCGCGTGTGTTTGTGCAGATAAAGAGATATTAATATTCTTGTTTAAAAATCAGTCATTGAAAGTCTTAGTGTATTGATGAAAAACCGACAGGCTTCCATGGCTCCTTCATTCTTTGGGGGAAAAGTGTTCATTTTTACTTGGAAATAAAACAAAAGTAGATTGTGTTTTTAGTCTTAAATCTGACACTGTTACTATCAGAAAAGGCGCAGAGGGTCCTAGAGCTAGAGACGTGGTGTGTGCAAGGATCTCACATTAATTTTCAAGGGGCAGAGGGTGTTTTTCAGGACTGGAATAGCTGGTTGCAAATCATCTGATGAAAATATTCATGTGACTGTAGAGAGGAAACGCTATCAGGTACTGAGGGGCAGGGCATGCTCGGTGCAGAGAACAGCGACACGTGGTGGGCAGCAAGAGCCCAACAGAGACGCCGATCTAATTCCTAGCATTTTTAATTTGATTATTTGCAGGGAGGTGATGAGGACAATGATGTACGAGAACTTCCCACATGCCGGTTTGTGGCATGCACAAAGCATTTCACAGTGTTCACTTAGTTGTTAACAGCTCTGGGCTATAATGAAGTTAATATTTTTCTTTTCAGTTAAGCCTTACTTTCCATTCATATACTCTCTTAGCTGAAAAGTCTTGCCAAGACTGACTTACATATAAAAGTATTTTTTCCTAGAGAATCAGAAATAATAGCTGCTGTACAGGCCAACATTTCCCTACAGATTCTGCAGGGAAAAAGGCACGACGGAGGTTCTCAGTTCCCTCTTTTGCTTCCGTTTCCCCCAGTATTTTGCAGAAGAGATACTGGCCAAGACTGCTTCTCATTTCACATACTTTGGTTGGGTCTATTTATACCAAGCACAAAGGATGCTAAGATATTAGTGCCAAATGAACCAGCTATGGGGCTTAAATCTCGCGGTAACACAGGTATCGCAGAGCAGTCAGCTCACCCAAGGCCTCAGCAAAACTCGGCTTTCTTGTCCCGAGGAATACACTGATCACAGTCTTAAGGCATAGGAAAACACCTGTATTGTCAGTGACTTCTCCAGAACCAACAGAAACGGACTGTGATTGCCATGAGGAAGTTAGAAGTCCACAGTAGTTCTTTCAAGAATGTTAGTAAATAGTAGCACATTTTGGCAAAGGAAAGAATAAAGTGCCTCTAAGGGCAGGTTTGGGCAGCCATGGCTGTCCCTTGCAGCTGTCGAGTTGATCCCTACCGCAGAGTGTTACCAGTCCTCTCTAAGCTTGCTTTCTCGCCCATGAGCTGGAAGTGACTTCCACTTTTATAAAGCTGTGGTGATCATGCACGTAAGTATCATATAATCTGTGAGCCCATGAATCCTAGAGCCTAGCTAAAATCACCTACAAGCACCAGTTATGGTTATGGTTGTCCTCAGTAACACTCAACTGGGCATGGTTTTTGGTCTCTGAAATCTGGAAGGAAATGGCCAGTTCGTTCTTCCTACAGAGAGACCTAGCAGGGAGGGTGGATGCTGCTACTCTCTGCCCCACTCCTCCTTGCCTAGCCTGACCTAGAACAAGCGCATCCTTCAGTCAACTCCATTTCTCAGGTAAGTGGCGTTTGCAGATCCAATCTGTTCAGCACATGCATAGTTCAGATTAGAAATACTCTGAGGAAGAAGCAAATATTTTCATAGTTAGTGATTCACACATTTGGTGGTGAGAATATAGAGCCAGGAAAATAAAACAAAGCCACAAGACACAGCCGGCTGGACCGATCTCTAGGTGTGCTTCCTAGGTAGCTGTGTTGGCCACCAGGCAAGGCCCACGCCACCAGGGTTCAGCCGCTCTACTCACAAGGGAAAAGCTGCCACTCTCTGTGACCACTAAGCAATCTCCAAAGTGCATTTCCTTCTTGTTTCAGCTAAGGGTGTTTGGAAAGTCTTACAAGGCACCGACACAAGTCACCAGGTTCTGATCCGCTTCTTTTCTGGGGACCTCCAGTGAACTGTGCTTATTATAGTGCTATATTCTCCATGCAGCCCTTTTCCCCTGCAATTTTTTTTTTTTTTGCACACGTGCTCAACACCTTAAATTGAGGATGCCCAGGACTGTGTCCACCATATCACATGAAGGCGAGGCCTCACCATAGAAATGGATATCTGTACTCCCAGTAAAAGTCCCCCTCCTCCACCGTCGGGAGTGAACGCTACCTTGATGCTTACTGCCGGTGGCCTGCTTACCTGTGGTGCGTGCTGATGCTCTCTCTCCTCTGCATCCCCCCAGCTGTGCCTATTGCTTTATGCTCACCAACAGACGAGCCAGCTGTGTTCTGCCATAAGATACTGTGTCTAGTGGCCTTACGCTTCTACAGAGTCTCACATTTCACAGAAGTCGAAACAAATGACAGTTAGTGTAGGTCATTTGCTAGGTGCATACAGCTTACATTGTGTTGGGAAGGTTCTTGATATATTTGACATAAAGCATACTTTTACATTTCCAGGGTCCCTGGGTTATTGCTTGCACCTACAAATATCCTCACCTGGTAGGATTTTAGCATAATACCCGTCGCAGCACTCATGATGGGGCCGTGCCTCTTGCATTCTGCCACCGCAACAAACTCCAGTTGAATTCGGGAGGAATGGAATATACTTCTCTTCACAGCAGTGGTATCCAGGCTGAGGGTCATGGAGAATTCCATGACAACAAACCTGAAAGTGCAGAATCAGTGTTCAAAAGACATGAATTTAACTCAGAGTGCTCTATCTCAGGTAGCACAATTATTGCTCATAGATTCTTGATCCGAGATCGCATTATTCACAAGGCACAGATTTGAAATGTATTTTACAACATCATTCAAATTCCGTAAATGTTATGTGATGCAGTTCAGCTTGTTTTTAGCCTTCAGACGCACACTGTTCTCTACCACGAGCGCCTACAAAGGCAAATTACCTTTGAATCAATTATTTTTGAATCTCAGCGATTCCTACAGAAAGATGTTGAGAATGGGTAATGAGACCTTCTGCTCATAGATGTGTCTTTCTTTTAATGATTATTTATTTGAAAACAGCACCTATATGGAAAATGTCCCTCACTGATCCTTTTTTTAATAGATTGAATTTTTCTTATAATTTATAGGATTACTTATTTATGAACCAATCTTCAGACAAAGTAATCTCGATAGAGACCAACGTTTTATATGTATATTTATGTATATATCACAAGGTACCACATTAAAAAAGGAAATTTACATGGAAATTAATTTTCAAAAGGCTTTTTACGTTGTGGTTTCTCTAGGAGCTATAGAAGAAATTATGTGCTTGAACAATCAAATCTTTATTTGCATATTCCCTCTAGGCCATAGAGCTGACACGTTGTATGTACAATGAATCAAACGCTGAGGAGTTTCCGAAATGTAACCTCAGATCCTCGACTTGGCGTAGGTACGTTAATTAGGTGGATGCTTCCCGTGGCCGGTGAAATCAGTGGATGTGGTCATCTTTCTCTTTCTGCTCCTTGCAACGCCAGCTTACAACCGCATGTGAGCAGAGTGCAGTAACTAGAGAATGAAGCATCTGGGTCTTCAACAGGGAGGGCAACAGGGCAGCTCATTCATTTGCAAAAGTCATCCAGAGCACAGAGCTTGGGCCCAATGTAAAGGGCAGCTCTGCAAGCCCAAGTGTCATGAGCTCCCCCTTTCTGGGATTAGTTGTTAGTGAAGAACACTCAGAAGGTGTCTAATGCCAAGGATAAACTAGTTGACTTCTGCTTCCTTCAGTGTCATATTCTGTGTGAAAAATATGTTGCACAGCATGTCCCATTTTTTTAGAGTTAGATGAGACATCTTGTCTGTGTTCTTTTGGGGTTTAGGAATACCAGTCAGGGTAAAAAAAAACTCCCATCTCCCTGCTGTTTTATGACAGTGACAGTTAAGTCTTGACACTTGTTGGTTAATCTTGAAGTACTCATCAAATTATCATTTGCGGGTAGTGTGGCCTTGGACACCCAAGCGCGTTCACTCATTTCTTTCCTGATGTGCACACAGGACTCACATCCTCGACATTTACGGAGTACGCAGTCGCTAGGCTGTTGGTGTCCATCCATTCATTCTCAGGACCCTCCTTTGCCTCCCTCAGCAGTGGGAAACATGTCCCTTTCTTCTTCTCGGCCCTGGCTTATGCTGCTGATGGGTCACCAAAGTGATGATATTCCACGGTTATTGCTCTTGGGAGGTTTCCTCCCAGCCAGTGTTGGCGGGTCAGCTTCAGTCTTCAATGTCCTCGTCTTACATGGCAGAAGCAGAGATGTCAGTGACTGGAGACAGTTGAGCAGAGCATCTTCAAATAGGTGGCCATGTCCTCGCTTGCTGGTCTTCAAAAGCTGCTTAGAATCCCATGATTCTTGAGGCTGGGCATTTAGTTCAGGGATGGGACACTTGCCTGGCAAGCTGGAAGCCCTGGATTTGGTCCTCGCCAACAAAACCATGAAATAAACCTCACTTAAATAAACCTCACCTATGATCCATTGATTCTCCCACGGTCTTGCCTGAAGCAGATGCGGAAGCAGCGCTTGGGGCCGTGTTAGAAGCAGCGTTCTCTTGTTCTAGCCAGGACTGTGGAGTCAGAGTCCCTGCACAAACTCCGTGGCACTGGAGCTCCCTGCGATTTGAGCACCATGCTCAGTCACGTGGCGAAACTCCAAGCTGTGGCTTGGTTCCACTGACATGAATAGTGACTTGGTCAAGAGCTTCTCCGACTCACAGGAAGAGTCATTTTTCTACCTTGCGGCAGCCTTCTTCCAACAAATATGTACTCACGCCGGGACTCAAGTCAACATTTACAAACAAGGTTTTCTCTCAAAATTGTAACTGATTTGAATGATTCTCTTTCACTGACAGTGCCTTTTGTTGCCCGTGAAGTCCTGAAAGTAAAAACCAGACTTCTAAAGTTTCCATTAAATTTGTATCTCCTTGTCATCATGGGTAGCATTTGTCTTAGAGGAGCGGAGCGATGCGACGTTTCCTTTCATTCTCCAGCCCCTTCCCGAACGGTGGCCTTCTCCTTACCTTTCCTCCCTCTTGCGTACAGTCGTTCTCTGTTGAAGATGACCTGTGACTGTTTCCTGGCATCGGAGTTGACTGTGTTCTCCCTTTTTCCTTATTTTCTTTTGGGGCTGGGGATTGAACCCAGACCTACATGGATGTCTGTCTCCAGCAGCCACTTTACTTCTTCTGTTTAAATGTTTTGTTTCAGAAAAGAATCTCTTGCTGTCACCAAGTTGTCCAGGCTGGGCTCAAGCTTGTCATTCTCCTGCCTCTGCCTCCTGGAACACTGGGATTATAGGAATGTACCGCCACCGTGCCAGGCTGTCTTTGCCTCATCTTAATCATGTCTTTGGCTGATTCAAAATGAGAGTAAATAGCCCTTCGTTATTCTTAAGACTATTGCATTCACAAACATAACAGCAAGTCATCATTGTTTGATGAAAAGACTCATTAAATCTTTTTATGGGCTGGAGATACAGCTCAGTGGCACAGCGCCTGCCTGGCAAGCATGAGTTCAATTTCTGGTACAAAATAATTTTAAAAAATCTTCTTGAAAGCTTAAAAAACCTACTTTTTGATATCAATGCATAAAGAAAGGCAGATGTAACTTTGTAAATGCTTTGGCCTGAACATACAGAAATTTTGCTAAATGTTATGCTTTGTTAATACTCTGTTATGGTTATTAATTTTTCTTCCCTCCATAACATCTCTATTTTAGTTTGATATGAACATTTAATGAGCATTTATGTTTCAAGATTCTAGAGCAAATTTCAAAGAA
Source organism: Myocastor coypus (assembly GCA_004027025.1). Taxonomy (NCBI): domain Eukaryota; kingdom Metazoa; phylum Chordata; class Mammalia; order Rodentia; family Myocastoridae; genus Myocastor; species Myocastor coypus. The sequence continues at coordinate 51,175 of PVJA010006370.1, forward strand.
GACATTATAGTTTCCAGTTCTGCTCTGGATTGGCTTTTAGTTAACCACTACACTTAATAGGTTTTTTTTTTTATAGAAGTGCAAAATGCTTCGATAACTTTTGACCCTGATCAGGTTTCCTCTGGATCAACACATTGCTCCCTGTGTTGGACAAATCCTGGAGGTTTAATACCTGGGTCTGTAAAGTTATTTTCCGTTTGCCAGCCTCTCACTCAATACACCATCTCAGCACAATAGCAGCTAAAAAAAAAAATTAGGCATGAATTCTGTGTTTCAACCAAGATGTTTTTTTCAAATTTTATCTTTTTTCCTCATTGCAAAACATTTTTAATAAGCTAATCTGTTCAGCATTTTTCTTTTCAGAAATTGAATCTTATAAAAATATGTCAGGCAGTATGTTTAGTAGCTTAAAATGATGCAGAACTTAAATGTAATAACAATTTTGGAGAATGACTATAAAAAATGCATAAAGTTAATAATTGGCTACCTTTATATATCTTACGTGGTAACTCCTGCAAAACTTGCGTCAGTTGCAGTCATCAGAATTTTAATTCATATTGTTTTCAAAGCTCACGTTCTCCATCACAGTTATTTTGCAGTGAATCTTAGGAACTCAGTGGCAGTTTTAGCCATTGAATATGGGAAATTATTGATGAATTAGAACAGCATTTCATTATATGAAACCCTATCTTCAACTAAAGGTTTTTCTATGTCATTTGTCAATAAGCCCCATTTAAAATTCCTCTGTCTGGCTGTACTATTGATCTGATTCCTAAACAGCAGCTAGTAGGGACATTAATCCACAAGGGAGCATAATCCTAAAATATTTCTGGCAAACATGAACCAAAAATGAGGGTGTGTAGCTGAATGGACTTGTCACTAGAACATTCCAAGTCTCCCAGTCAGACACAAATTTAGGAAGCTCCCCAGCTCTCTTATAAACTCACATTTCCTGCAAAGATGGTAAGAATGGAAAGGATAAAATGCTCACATAGTTGATAAAAGCATCCTTTCTTCTCCAGGGTTTCTTTTTTTATATCAACTGGTAAAAATTTATTTTACCATAGGAATTGGATCACATGAGTATTATAATCTAGAGGAAGTATTTTCTAACCATAGCAAATGCCATTATACATACCGCCAATACTGAACTATACAAGTTATTTTTCCTTAATCTCAAAAGCTAATATGACTTTTTAATACAAAAGTCATATTAACATTTTTCATTAGAAAACAACATGATATACAAAACTTTGGATGAAAAAATATATCAATTTCATTTAATCACTTGGGAAAAAATCCGCCCGTCCATCAGTAGCACCCAAAGTGTTCCAAGCACTCTTGATACAAGGCAGTAGAAACCTCTGCCCTGACAAAGCATGATGTAAGGAACAAGGGATTCTGCCTGGAATGCTTTGCAAGCCAAATGCATCCCGCTGACTGGCCTGGAAAATGTTACCTTAGCTTTGGGAGAAAAGCACGTGTGTCCACAGGTATTCTGAGGCTTGGGGCATCTCACCACTTTGCAGAGCTGGTCACTGTGGTTTTCCATTGACTTCTGGCTTTTAGAACATGGATGCCATGTCTTCCGTAGAACATCATACCCAAGAAGGATGCCCCTTGGCTTCCCTGGAGACACCCAATCAATTCGAAGGGATCTGCAGCAGAGAGAATAATTGATACCTCTGAGAAGACAACGTTTAACCTCGCAGCTCTCCGCCTTGTCCACTTTTCGATTAATCTTCCTGACTGACCAAAAGCTTTATTCCATCAATAGCTTCATAACTGGAAGATGGAGGGGACAGACACTAATACGTATTTAATACATACAAATGCATTGTATACACATGTATATACCTACCATCCAAAATATTTGAGTCCTTGTTAACTAAGCTTTGCAAAGAAGCAATAACTCAATGTGTTCTCACTTTAATTTCAAAGAAGAAACTTCCACTATTGGTGACTCATCAGGAAAAGCAGCAGAACATCAAGTTTGATAAGCAAAAGTAAGAGCCAAATAACACGACCTGGCCAATAAGGCGAATATTGGAGTCTGGGCAACCAGGTCCCTATTTCTTGCACCTCATTTGCCACACTTTGGCTGGGATGAACAGTATGACACAAACGGATTCAAAGATTAGCACCAGACGGCCAGGGGGTTCCTTGGAAGTTGAGATTTCCTAGCTTCTGCCACCTCCCATCTCTTTGCCTTCTGCTGCAGGTGAAGCTGTTTCACCTAAGATGCTGCTACGGGGTTTAGTATTGCTTGGACATTGCTAAGGAGCGCATGAACTGTGCTGAAGTCACTACCGTTGGGTGTGTTTTACTCGTAGCCAAAATAAATGCCCAAAGTGATAAAATCGTTAATATTACTAACTTTCTTGAGATGTACTTTACTTTGACATGTCTTCTTTTGTGAACAGTCTGAATGGAATTATTTCTCAATTATTCTTTTTTAAAAAAATGTGTTTAGTAGAGTCTACAGGGCCTCACTACACAGATCAGACTCACAGTGATCCTCTCGTTTGCGCCTCCCAAGTGCTGAGGTTACAGGCATGTACCTCCATGCCCAGCCTCAAACACTGTCTCAGCACACCCCAGGGCTGGGCATGCCAGTGCTGAAAACGCGGCCCCTGCATCTGCCTGAGCAGGCACTTTAATTCTCTGAGCTATCTGCACAGCTCTTCTCTGATTGTTCTTGAACTAACGTGGTCAGACGTGTTTTGATGGTCAGAAGTAGAGGAGCCGGGCAATCCCAGAACAAGATATCTTTACATCATCATGTTCTTTAAAAGGACCCTGAATACTATTTTTTTAAAAAACTGAGTCACTATTTTAAATGCAGATATACTCTTTCGAGGGGTACAATTAGGCTGTTTCATCCAAGACCAAACCCTGAGTGGACTTTGAATGATTGGTTAATCTTTCACTGATAGGTGTGAACAGGGTATGCCTAAAGCTCTTCACAGAGACCATCCTGATTTACTCTCAGCTGAATGTCTTAGAACTTTAATTCTGCACTTTGGTCCACTTTGCTGAAAGATACTTCTTCAATCACATGCATGCATTTTCTTTAGTATTCTATATAAGCTCAAAAAGTAAGAAATGGTCATAGCTGGTAATAGAGCCTCAGAGATTCTCAGGATATCTTATTACAGCATACCACGGCAAACAAAATATTTTTGGTAAACATAAAAAATAATTATGTAACAACATCACACTTATTATTATTATTATTTTCCAAAAAAATGGAATAGAACTCTGATACAACAGATGAATATACTGTGCATAATTCTAGAATTTCCGGCCATAACATTTAACCAATCACAGCTAGTGCCCAGGTATCTTTATCTGAACATCACTCCAGTGAGTATGTTAGAAGCGAGAGAATATCCAGGAGCCTGGACACTATTCTTCACAAGGCTGACTGTAAAATTCATACAGTAACTTACACTGAGCAAGTTTCTGCCATCGTGGAATACCACTTCAAATATACATTTCCTTTTAAGAAGAAATAGATCTTTACAGGCTAAATTTTTGACTCTATCAGAATTCTAGGTGACATCCCATATTAAGAATTCAATTAAGCCCAAACATTTACATTAAAAAGCAGCAGTCAAGATAAACCTTGACATTTTAATAGACTGCTAAAAAATTATTATTTCATTTTCTTGGGGGTACAAACATAACACATTCTAATAATAAGTCTCTGTAGATAGGAAATTAATGTCACCTAGGAGAGAACAGTTTCATAGGTTACTAGTACAGTCAGCACTTTTATTCTAAAGTATTCAACTCTCAAATTAATCCCATCCTCTGCAGATGGCTCCTTTGTGTTCACCACATAATCAACTACAGAAAAGACTACATTCGAGCGACGTTCCAGGGTCTGACTGAGACACAAAGGCCGGTGAACCAGTAAGGTCCAGAGAACTCAGTGCCTGTAACACTGCACCGCTGCGACATTTTGGAGGATGGACCACGGAACTGGTAAGTGAGACTACTTATTTTTTCTTTGAAAACATGAGCAGTTCAACCTCTGAGGATTTGAATCAGTGACACAGAACTTAATGATCAAAGAAGACTAAGAGGTTTAACACCTGCCTATTTCTGATTAGAATAAACTGGGGGGACTCGAAAAGTCTTTTGGCTCTTCTTTGAAAACGAAAGACATATGAGAAATATGCATCAGTATTAATGTGATTAATGGTTTCATTGCTTTGATGTTCAAGAGCAAAATAGGAAGAGCATCTTTATGATGCCCTGGGAAGGAACCGTAAGTATTGGGTAAAACAAGCTGAATTTTTAAATGATTGTATAGATCAGTATAAGTGCCTGAACTTGTGCATAACATAAATGGAGCTTTGTGTGCAGACTTGCCCAAGCAATAACTAATAGAATTCATTGAGCTCTGAGGGCCATATGACTGAAATTTAGGTCACCTTAAGTAGGTTCTGATAAAAGCTACCATGTCTACACGCATTTTAGTTGAGCATTTCTATTGTGCTGTGTTGTATGTGATAATAGATTTACTATTTTTTTTTTAGATTTGCTATTTAACTTCTGCTCCATGGCAGGATATTGTGGTCACCAGCATAGTGGTCACTGGTAAAGTCAAAGACACTTCCCTGGGGCTACATTAGGAGCCCAAGGATGACTCAATATGATTTTGGATAGTCTCACTTCAGTGAGTAGGTAGTATAGTGTAAACTAGGCATCAAGTCTGTACTTGTCAATAAAGAAGAGAAACAAAGTCCCTTGTATTGTGACAAGCCAGTGACTTGAACAGAACAATCCCCTAAACACATCACCCATGAAGTCAGAGGTCTGAGAAGAAACCTGAAAGAAGGGATGCGGAGAAGCGAGGGGAGTTTCTGGGCAGAAGGGATGGATATGTGAAGAAGCTGAGGCCTGCACTGCTGAAGGGACATCAAAGAAGCCAGGAGCATGCTGGGTAAGAGACAGAAAGCTGGAGGAGGCCAGGTGCATGCTGGGAGAGTGGGAAGGGAGAGAGCAAATCATGCAGGACTCTGCAGCAGATGAAAATGAATTTGTGTTCATTTTTGAGAGCCTTGGCAAATGACTGGTGCTATCTGAGCTAACAAGAGGAAGAGGATTTATTTCCATAGTCCCTCCACCTGCCACTGTTCCACATGCTCACCCCATCAGTCAGGAAAACTGGAAGCAGAGGAATTGGAAGCACTTCGAGGTTAGTACGTACTGAGATGCGAAATGTCTAAGCCAGTCTGCTCTGAGGAGAGCCAGGAGAGCTTGGCCCCAGCCCTGGCACTGGCAGTTTATATGAGTTTGTGTGCGCTTTCCAGGTAAACGATTCTGCTGGTCAGGGACGGGCCAGTGATGCGGTGCCAGGGCAAGCCTTATCAAGCTGTACTGTGGCACGCAGGAGTGAGTTTCCCATGAGCCAAGCTCAGCTTGGCTCCCCAGAGGGAAGTTTGCCTGGGATGGCAGCCTTCTGAGAAGAGAAGGCTGAAGCTGAAGGGGTCTTTGGGCTGCTTCCTCCCTTGGCAGCAAGAGGGATCAGGTGCAGAGCACAACACTCATGGCAGGGATTTTAGCTCTGTAGAGAACTTCCTGGGTCCTCTCAAGAAGACCGCATACTTAGCCAAGGCGTCCCTGCCACACAGCAGGTTAGAACTGCCGCCTAAGGGAAATGGTGAAATAGCACTATTTGGATGAAGGGGAACAGGAGAGAGAGATTGGGCGAGGAGCAGAGACGCAGGGAGGTACAATCCGGTGTGACATGTGACGTGGTAGAAGCTGTGAGCTAGGTGGGAGCCTCATATTTGGCTGGAGGTGGAATGGGCTTTTACATACTTAATTATGAGTCATAATTATCAAAGGAAGACATAAGCGAAGGTAATTTAATGATCATAAGATGCTCTTGAGAGGCATTGAGGAACTGCGGAAATGATAGTCAAAAGTGTACAGTTAGCACAATAAGTCGTGGGTGAAAAGCGCAGCCTTTCGTTATACATTATGGAGCTAAGACAGCGCTGGAACTGGCCCTGGGAACTTAGGCAATGAGGACCCGAGGCAGGCGATGGTGGTTAGCATGAAGAAAACCAGGTACAGGCAAGCACTGTAAAGGAAAATAGATCACGTTGGTATCTAATTTACTGAAAGCAGTAAACAAGTTTATACGCAGGATTAGGTGGGTATTCTCACAAGCGCATGATGAGAAAGATGATGAATTTGTTCAGAATTGACTTTTGGCTCTGAGGCGGGGAAGGGATGGGTGGATCGCAGCAGTAAGTCAAGCGGCAACAAATACGGAGCCAGAGTTCAGGGAGACGACAGCGATCTTGCAGACTCAGGACACCTGGGACTGTGGGGATGCTGGCAGTATCAGCAGGAAGGTGCATCTCTGTTGAGGACACCCAGAATATACGGAGGCGTTTGTAACAGAGTCAACAAAAGGAGCAACGAGCAATGAAAGGCCACAATGAGTGAGCAGGAAGAACTGGATTTTGCTGGGATGTATGAAAAGTCCCCTCAGTGAGTGGGGATGCAATAGAAGTCGGAAGGAGGCCAGACAAAGAAGCAGTGACAGTAGCGTCAGTAATAAGCAGTGTATTCTGCAAGCCCTCCTCAAGCAACAAGTCTGATCGTTAGACCTCACTGGCCATCAAAGCACAGTATTCCCCCAATGCCACTTGTTGGTTAAGACTATTGATTATTTCTGCCCAGCAGTGCTAAAGGTACTCCAAATTCTCTCTTTTAAGAGTTCTTCCCATATAGCTTTGTGTCATGGTTTGTATCTAGTTGTCCCGCCAAAGCCTCATGTAAGTCACGGGGTGGACCATGCTGGAGAAGCGGCTTGAGGGGCGGGGCCAGAGGACCAGGGTGGGGCTCAAGGGGCGGGGCTAGAGGCAGGAACCTGTAACCCGGCAACACTCACTGCACACCCCCCAGTTTGCGGTCTCTCTGAGGGGTAGAGACGGTCATCCTGGACATGGGCCTGTCCCAACCTCTCCTCCAGACCCTTCCAGACCCTGCAGAGGGGGGGCAGTGTCTGTGTTTGAGGCCTCATTCAATCAGAGAATTTGGAGAAGATAGAGGCACATCAGGACCCTCCCTCCTGAGCAAATAAGGCTCTGAGATCTTGCAGTATAATTCAGGCTGTTTTAAACTATGGAACCTCTAGTTACCGTGAGCTAAATAAACCTTTCCTTCCTTCATTTTGAGCATCGGGTGTTTGTCCCAGCAACAAGAGGAACCAAGACACTTTCAAACATATCAACAGGAAATTCCAGTCCAAATTAAAAATTGATTTTGTTTGGCCACAGGGATGGAGGAGGGAGTTTGGAATATGAGTGAGGAAATTTTGAGGGCCAGGTGGTGGCGCACGCCTGTAGTCCCAGAACTCGGAAGGCTGAGGCAGGAGGATTGGTGCGAGTTCGAAACCAGCCTGGGCTACAAAAATGAGCTCAAGGCCAGCCTGAACTGCGTAGCAAGACCCTGTCTCAAAAAGACAAAAACAAAAACAACAAAAAAAGAAATTTTGATTTGATGTCAGTGTCTTAAAGCCCAAAGTTTCCCTTATGAAAGTAAATGTAAACATGGCTTTTAAAAATTTGGTCTTCAAAAAGCTGTGGAATCAGTGGAAGCCTTCAGCTATTAAATAACAACAACACACAAATAAACAAAAATAAGGGAAAATGGAGAGAAGATGAAAAACTCATGTGACAGTACCAAAAACTGTCACTCTAATGTGACAGTACCAAAAACTAGGTGGCTAGAGTTTCCCCTCTGATCTGGTGAGGCTGAAAAAGAGGGGCTCTTCATCAATGCTCTGCTCTGAGGCAAATAATTTGAAGATAAAGGGGGATTCATGCCTGATGATAGCAGCTTAACTTGCTTTGAGAGCCACCCAGGCTAGGCCCCCGTGATAGAGATTTTTGAAAAGTTGGTGTATGAAATATCACTGGTGTCGCTCAGAACACTGAGTCAAATTTAAAGGCAATTATTTGTGAGTACTGCAAAGATATAACTCAGGCTCTGTTTCAACAGTGTAGTCCCAGAGCGATGCGAACTGAAAATACTGCCACGGTTCTCCTTGCAGGCAAGTTCTGAGCACCGCTATGTGCGTTTCCTGGAGCCTTGTGCCTGGAAATCGCGCGGTTTGCAATACTAGCATAATGTAATAAAATGTCGCCCGTGTTTATGTTCCTTCCTTAGCTTTTCCTTTTATGGGGAATAAAGAAGTAAACTTCATAGCCAGCCTCATTCCCATGAAGCTGTCAGCTGGCATGTCTGTCATATTTCAATCAGAGCTGGGGCCACCAGCTGCCTCTGTCTGGGCTCTCTGTTCTCCAGCCCCAGAATTAATGAATTAGCTATTGATTAAATTCCACTCTAGCAAATCCACCAAGGCAAATAAATGAACTACCCAGGGCACGTGTAGGCCATGGCCAGACATGTCTGGGCTATCGATCGGGTGTTAGTATTCTTTGGTGATACCAAAGCAGCTGATGGTAATATGACAGGTATGGAAAAGGCGGGATGGGAGTGGAGTTTGTTTCCGGAGGAGCGGCCGATGTTGTGAGGAAAGTCCAGCTTCCATTTCTCCATGGATGTACGGTGGCATCTTTGGTTTGTGTAGTATAGGAAAAGCATACATGTGGGCTTCAGCGGAGGATTATGGAGCCAAACAAAAGCAACACATGGATTGAGGTCAAAGGCAACAAGGACTTGGTGCACCCCATGCATATGTCAGGCAGGGTGTGTGCTGTCTCTGGGTCTCCAAAATGTGAGAAAATTTGAGGGGCTGTGGCACTTCGGCAAATGTAAAGACGGAACCTAAGATGTGTTGTTTTATGAGAAATGAAACTGTCTTTAATACTAAAGAAGCAAGCCCAGCCTACTGATATTTTTCCAGGCAGTGTTTCATGTTTGATTTTGCATGTCGCTAACATAAAAGAGATTTTTAAAAACCAAAATAGCAACATAATTAGCAAGTATGCATTGCCAGCAGTATAATGAAATTACACAAACAATAACATGCACACAGGAGGCTGACTGCTTTAGCGTTGTGTATTTTGATTAATGGCGTGGCAGTCTCTGCCCGCTCATTAAGAGCCTTGCCTTTGGAGATGGTTGCGCTGCTATGATGGATCATTTTAAGAAAGATTTTACAAGCCAATATTTGGCTATGAATGATTCCCATCATGTTTTTGCTAGATCTATGACTTGGGAAAATGGAACACAAACTCAGCCAAAGGCAGTGTAGTAAGTCAAATGATGGCAGGGCAGGGTCCTACCCTGGCCAATGCGGAGCAAGCCCATCACAGACTCTTTTTTTTTTTTTCCCCACTAAGTACAATGGAAAAATCTGCACACATTCCAAAACACAGCTTTTTTAGGACTTTGAAAACTTCACAGGCAGACGAGGGAGTAAAACCTGAAGAACCACTGTCAAGGGATAAACTCACCATTTCTCTCTACCTCTTTTATTTTCCATCTTTAATGCAAGAATGAAAAAATAGTGCAGGACGCCTCCCTGTCCTAGCCGGCAGGGTCCAAGCCCAGCACAGAACTATGACTTCAACAAACAAAATCTTAGAAAAACTCAGCCTTCCCATCACAACATCCTAGAAAAAAAGCTTTGCCAGCTAGGGCATGTGGGGCTTCTCACGTTGTTGAGCTTACACTTCTCTCCTCTGCGTACTGCTCTATGGGTTGTAGAGCAGCAGCATGGTTCAAGCGGCCACCGAGAACAGAAAATGTCACGAAACGTTCACCCCGCCCCCAGTCTGAAGAACCAGAACGAGACCCTGGTGGTTGAAAGAACATGAAGGGAAGGGAATCTTTGTGATTTTTTAAAAAATATACTCAAATTATCCATTGAAAAGTACATGAGGGGACAGAGTACAGAGTTCTTGTAAGGTGAACTGATTCATAGCTACTGACAAAGTGAGGTAGAATTTTCAGTCTGAAGCCACTGCCGATTGCCTGCTAAGTAAAATGCAGCCTTCCTGAGAGGAGTTTTAAAAGCACTCAAATCATCACAACCTAATAGTGTAGAGGTGGGCAGGACAATCCTCAGTCATTCAAAAATCACACTAATGAAAAGAAATCCAGAGAGGTTCAATTGATATTTCACAAACTAACTTAAGGAAAAGGGTGTTATGGGCCCCAGAAATAACTCGACCCTTGCCTAAGCAAGTGGAAGGACTGGCCTTGATCCCCGGTACCATATGCCACACTAGCCCCCTGGGTTTGCAAAGCGAACCACTAAAACTGGTGCGTGCCTGTAATCTGAGAGCTGGGAAGGAAGGCTGAAACAGGAGGATTCTTTCAAGTCCAAGCTGCATAGTGAGACTCTGTATCAAATACATGAAATTTTTTAAAAAAGAAAGAAATGAAAATGAAATCGTAAGAAAGAAAAGGAATGTCACACACCCATGAAAGGTCAGCTTATGAGGGTGAGGAGCTTCCACGGATCTGGGCATAACTAGGCGCCAGACTACATGGGATGGACGCTGATCTGGTTACGTGGATAAACGCACAGTTCCATGTTGTAGGTTCAGATATCCTCTCACAGCAATTGATAGAACAACCAGGAAGAAGAGAGCCACCAAGGATATAGCGAAACCGAATTCCACTATCACTCACCCTGACCTAACTGATATTTATAAATCACTATCTGAGAAAAACAGAATTCACATGCTGGCAAGTACAGCTTTTTGAAAAGCTCTGCAAAACCGATAAAACTATAGGGTAAGTAAACAAGAAAGGACACCAATTTTGGAAATGAAAGCATTCAAACCAATTAAGGCTCTGCAAACATACCATGAACAAGTTCCTGCTCATAAATTTAACCAAATTTGGAATTTAACCAATTTCTGTGCATAGAAAATAACATAACTCACTTAAATTAACCTCAATTATTAAGGAAATTGAACCTGAGGTCAAAAACCTTCCTCGAAGGAGAAATCTGGGGAAAAGTAGATTTCCTTGGTGTATTTTATCAGTAAGTAAAAATAAATAAAGAAAAAGAACAAAATAATATTTTATACAATGCCTCTCATAAAATAAGAGAGATGAATTTTTCAACTCCTAGTGTAAGAAACATGATAACTAAACCAGGTAAAGATATCACAAGAGAAAAAGATCTACTACAATATATTTTATGAGCAAAGATATAACCATTTGCAATAAGATAATCACAAATTATATATACTGATATGTAGAAAGGACAACATCACAACTAAGTGGGGTTTACTCAGGTCATGTAAACTAGTTAACCATTTGAAAATAGTCAGTATAACTAGCAACCATACAAATATGCAATTTTTAAAAAATGCACTCAGCAAGAGTTCACATCCAGTTGTAATAAAATTTGTTAGCAAATTTTACGTAATGGGCAGATGCTTCAACCTGAGGAAAGTCATTTCGCATAGGCAACATCTGTAGTTAACATCGTATCTAATGACACAAGATTAAAAGCTTTCTTTCGAAGATCAGGATTAGGTAAAGGATGTGCTCTTATCACCCTGTCCAACTTGCCAGTGCAGTAAGTCAGGCGAAACAAATACAAAGAAGGCATATTAGAAAAGAAGAAATAGTTTCTTTTTTTTTTTGAAGACCCACGTAGAATTCAATGACCTATAATAAAGCTAAGACCCGGAATGAGTTTTATGGGGTTGCTGATATGCTAATTAACGGATGCCCGTTTTGGTAGATTATTTCCTCCCTATCTGGGTAAGAAAATTCCCAGAAAGCACCGGGGCAGGAGGAAAATTCATGCTTAACCTCCACAGCCTTCAGTTACTGCTTCGTTAAACAAATGCCCGATTAAAATACAATAGAATACTCAGCAGTGCATTGGTCCGTGGGCGAGTTGAGGGCTGCCAGGCAGCAGAGCCTGGCCACCTCGGGCATGGCCCGCACAGGTCTGCCTCTCGGGGTCTCGCCTTTCCTTGCTGATTCCTGCTACCCTCCTCCACCTGATGTTTTCACTCACCCTTCCTGCTAGAAATCAAGAGAAGTGAACTACTCCTCCAGAATCCACAACCTGACATAGACCTCCTCTCCTGCCCTGTAAGGCGTGGGTGGGAATTAGCTGGGTTTCTTGTCCCAGCATGGGGACAGGGACCAATACCCTCAAGAAGACAGGGTGTCATTTGCGTTACGGAAAACCATGATTCTTGTTATTTGAAGTTTATGATTACTTAATTTCATCTGTGAATACTTTTATAATCACCTTTGTAAGCAGCACAACTACGTTTAAACTTTTATTTGGTTGTTTTTCTTAGTAAGGAATGACTGCGCTTATCCTGGGGAGCAGGCCAGGGCTCTTCTTCCTCCACCTGTCCCGCCCTCCCTCTCCGCGCCTTCCACCTCTCAGTCCCCCTCACGTTTGTCAACGCGCTCTTCCTATCTGTCCTCACAGTTCTTTTCTTTCCTGTTCCCTTTCTCTCCACTCGCTTTTCCCTCTCCCCACCTCTCCTCACCTTTTCATCTGCAGCGCATCGCCCCACCTGCTAGCATCTCTTGTGTTGAGCTTCTCACCCATGAGAGGTCATGAAACGTGCGCTTGAGATGATCAATACCGTGGTCTCAAGGCACATCTATTTTCCGCCGCGGGGCCACAAGTTTACCTTTGAACTGTTTTACTCATTTATAAAATTTTGTTTTTAATCTTTTTATTTGTTTATTTATTTGAGTCTCACTACTCAGCTTGGATTGGAAATGACCCTCCCGTCTCAGGCTCACCCGCCCTGGAATTATAGGTGTGTGCCAAAGTGCCTGGCTCTGGGGCGCCCACTGCGAACCTGGGGTTCTGAGGCTGACACAGCGGGCTTGCAGTACAGGGGATGGAACTTGGGCCCTTGCGCTTGTTGGTCAGGTGCTTAGAAAGCGGAAGTATCTCACCAGCCCCTGTTTTAATCATTTTTAAAGCAGCACAGACATTTGAGTATGTTGTGGAAGAATCTTTTTTTTTTTTTGTCTTTTTGAGACAGGGTCTTGTTATGCAGTTCAGGCTGACCTTGAGCTCACTTTTGTAGCCCAGGTTGGTCTCAAACTTGCACCGATCCACCTGCCTCAGCCTCCCAAGTGCTGGGATTGCAGGCGTGCGCCACCACACCTGGCTTGAAGAATCTTTTATAATTAAAACGTTATGTAGTAGATGGAGGATTACTTTGTGTGTATGTGTGTGTGTGTGTGTGTGTGTGTGTGTGTGTGTGCCTCAATTTGACATAGAGAGATAGACTGCTATCACCTCAGTTTTGGCTTTTGAAATGACATGACATCTTGTCATTATGGCTAATTACAGATTTTAAAAAGACAGTTTCAAATTATGGTCATTTTAGTAACAAAACCACAAAAATAAAGCGATTCTAAGAACCTGATAAAATCGATAATGTATATCCAAAAATTATCTACTGTATTTCTTTTATGGATATATATAATGTGTGTGTGTATATATATATATATATATATATATATATATATATATATATGACTTAGTACAGAGTCTACAGCATCTTACTACACAGATCAGACTCATAGTGATACTCCTATTTTCAGCCTCGCAAGTGCTGAGATTATAGGCACGTGCCACGATGCCCAGTTTCAATTGGTGTCTCAGCACACCACCCCAGGGTGACACCAGCACAGTAGACTGGGGATGGAGCTCGCATCCCTGCATTCGCCTAGTCAGGTGCTTTAATCCACTGAGCCCATTGAGCTATCTGGCTGGCTCTTTCGTGGATATTTTTAGCATATCCATGATATGCTAAAAATAAATCAGATTAGGGAAATCTGATTTATGGAACTCAAACTTTTTCAAAAGAGGTTGAGTTAGAAGGTAGTCATTTCATTTGAGATTGTATTTTGCTTCCTAAAAGGTTCACTAAGATATCTATATCTATATCTATATCTATATCTATATCTATATCTAATCATCTATATATCTATATCCATATAATTAAATAAAGAATCTCTTTTGCACGCACACAGATTTGGTTACAGATTACTGAGGGACGTAAAATTAGAGAAATCAGTTTCAGATACTGGATACCCCGTGAACATTAACACCTACAAAATACCGTCAAGAATTTGATTCAGATATCTCCTTACAACAACTTCGAAGGCATATTATCTTGGCTGAAATGTTTTGCTTGATTTTCAATTCCATTTCTTACTGCCAGAGTTCTTTCGACTGACTGATAACAAACAAACAAATGAAAAACGGTACCTCGATGTGATGTCATGAATTGAGGGCGTTGCCATGTCGCTGGGGGTGTCCTCCTCAGTGGCGACTTGGGTCCCGTTACTCTTTGCACACGCATATCTTGTGCAGACTTCAACCTGCAAACACGAGTTTAGACAACAATGAACCCTGCCATTTTCACAATGCAGGCCGATAACAGACTCATCTTCCCTAAGTCCCTTCCAGTTCTCCTCTGCCCCCTGGGGGTGAGTAAGTAGTCATTTTTGATGTTAATGGATTCCGGTGGGTTAGTCCCAGAGGAGATGGCAGCTCTGGGCTCAGGACAACGGATCTAGTGATTCGAATGGTGATTTTTCGTCCCTGGTTCTAACCATTTTGAAGGCTTATTAATCTACTTGGAGTGCTGTGGAGAGCAGGAAGACCCTCAGGTGACAGCTTGCAAGCATAATAGGATATCACTGCACAGTGCTCTCTAGATCTATAACCAAGTAGCGTAATGATGATGTCTTCCGGAAGTGTTGACATTTTACAAAAAATCGCCCACATGCTAATGTGCAGTGGAAGCAAAACGAAGCTTAGGAAGCCTCCCAGGATGGCCAAGCAGTTGTGTGTCCAGTTGTTCCAGCTGCAAAGGTATTTTTACCTTAATCACTGCAGAAAATCACCATTCACCCCTATAATTCTGCCCCCGATTCTGAATGAGAGTGGAAGAGGGTGGAAGAGCTGAGATTAGGAAGGGGTTCTTCCAGCCTTAATAACACGGAAGGAGCGCGTCCCCCAAGAGGCAGAAGAGAGGAGTGGGTGTGTGATGGCCTGCGGGTGCAGAATGTCCCACCAGCGGGGTCGCCCAAAGAGGACCTGGACTTGTTCTGTGTCTGATTATTTGGCACCACCTATGTGAAAAGAGGAGGGAAGCTAGAAACTGATGACCCTTCAGCCCCCATTCTGCGCTCTGAAGGAAGTCATTCTGAGTTTTCCGTTGGCCTTAGAAGGGCAGCCGTGATACACGCGGTGCTTAGCGGACAAGTCGCTTTATTCCTAAGGCAGTGTGCGTCTAAATGCAAGGCAGAATGTGTGTTTACAGTGCTGGATAACTTGTGCTGTTGTTGACGCCCTTTTGCCGCTATTGAGTGATTTTAAACACTCTCAAGGCCCTATGCACTAAGAACAATGAAACAAAAAAAAATCTTTCAAGTGATTAATTTATAATATAATGCTATTAATGACATGAACTTCCCACATAGTAGAGAATATCTGATTCTATGATGCCTAGTGAGATAAAACAGAATGGACTCAACTGAATTTTCTATGCAGAGTTATATACCAAATATCATAATTAGTACTTGAAAGAATAATTTTTGTAAGTCCATAGCATTCAATGACTGCGCACACTTATGGGGTTCCGTGAGGAAGTCAAGATAAGTAGAGTCCCCATCTCCTTGACACTGCTCCTTATTTACCAGCTTTGAGCTTCTGTCTCCCAGAATCTTAGGTCATCTGACAGGCCGCGTGAGCCACCATCCTCCCACTAGGCTTCTCCTACTCCTCTCAGCAACCCTGACTCGGTACCTGCTGCCTCATCTCCCATCCTATGAACAGTGCGCCGTTCCCATTCATACCATGTTCAGATCAGCTTATTTTAGCTTCCACACAAGAGAGCATCTTCCTACCTACATTTGAGGAAGTCTGTAGATTGCAAGTTAAAAGAATTAAAAATATGCTTAGGCTATTACATAGGTAAAATTTGCAATACCCAGTCTGGGGCTCATTCCATCTCATTGCCTCTTCTCTTAAATATTAGATGTAGCCTTAAGTTCTAAACTATGTAAATCCAATCATATGTCTCTGGGGAAAGCTTTTTTTTTTTTATTTTGACTTATGCCAGAGTGTTTCCATTCTTATTGCTGTAATACTGCAACACACCACCTCAAGACATATTTCTTTCTGTTGCTGTAACTATATTGTATAATATGTGAATTAAATATAAACATAAGAGTTTACTACATTTCCATTACAAAAGATATAGTCAAATGAAAAACTGAAATTCTTATTCCTTTCCAAAGGGTATACACCGAAGAGTAGACGTTTGGCTGCACTGGGCACCTTAAACCACTTTCTATTTCACAGAAGAGGCTAGTTCTAAATACTAAGCATGCCAATTAAATCTACCTTGACACCGTAATGAAGGTCACTGAAATTTAACATTGAAGTTTCCAGGAATGCAGCAGCTATATCAAGAGCAGCATCTCTGATTTAAAAGGAGCACCTCTCCGTCAGAAAAGTAGTTACCCCAAACAAAGGCACCTTAGGCATCAAGGCCAAGATTCAAGTGCTGGGCTCTGGGTTAGACCTTTGTCCACCGGTGAGCCACATGAGATCAAGTGTGGCCAGCACTGACTCCATCCAGCAGAGGCACAGGCCTGCGCAGGCCCGGGCTCTTGCCGCTTCTTGTGTTCTCGATTCTGACAAGGCAAGAGCACGTGCGCGTTTCTTGGAGCCCTCTCTACAACGGTGCGTTAGAGCTCATCACCCACCTGCGTGCATTTTCTTTTCTAGGGCAATGGTGCCCTGCTTTCTTTAGATCATCAAGGTAGATCATTGCTGTCTTTCTTTCATTCTCAAAAACAAGCAAACAAACAAACAGCCTTTAGCACTATTAGTTTGCCGCTCCTCCTTCTGGGTTTCCCTGCTGCACTCCAAATCAGGAGTTCTGGAGGTGGACAGAATGTTCTGGGTCTCTGATCTGTGACCCTTACAAAGTGAAAGCTGACATGAAAGGAAGCTGTCCCTCCTGAGCAGCAGGCCTGGGCACGTCTCCACAGGCATGGGGTGGTTGTGATTTTTGAGGATAAAAGATTGGGGGTAGAAGACAAACCGGCCAGATTTATTCTGAATATGCGATTAGCTCCTTTTGTCAGGGAGAATTTTATCCCCATCCTCATCACCATCGTTTCCGTCTCAACCTGATCCTCTCTCCAGAGACTCTGCTGTTTGCCCACAGCAAACAGATTTAATTCTGATCAATTTGCCTCTTCCCTCTCCCCTTTCCCACCAAATAAATAGTCTGTAACCACGACAGCAAGGATCCACTCACAGACACAACTAACCTGAACATCATAGACAGTGAAAGGAGACAGGTTGCTCAGAATAAGCGACCCGGGCACGGCCATTCCTGTCTTGTAGAGCTTATTGTTTGCATAGATGGAGTACTCGGTGACAACACCATTTGGGCTTGAAGGAGATGACCAGATGACGCGTGCAGCTGTGCGGTTGATGATGACAACCTCTGGCAGCGGCATGCCCTGAGGCTCTGGAATGAAAAGAAGAAGAGTCAACCACCCCAGCTGTCTCCGAAACAGCACTTGTTCAACTCAGCGCAGATTAGTATTTAGGCTTCGCAAAGGCTCCTCGCCTATCTGCTTTGCTCTGATGAAGTTATCACAGTCTGTAGTCCTCTGCAAATTGGCTTATTATACTCTCAGTTAGAACCCATAAGAATCGCTAGTAAAATGCTTTATACCACCAACATAGTGCTAATCTTCAATACTCCGAGACCAGTGGGATGCGAGGCCAAATTAGTCACCCATCTGTATCCTTCACACGTGTATTATTTGTGTTTTTTACATCCCTTCATTCCATACCTCCTAGGTTGGGGGTGGGGGAGTGAGGAGAGGGAGGAAAAAAAAAAAAGAAAGAAAATTTGCTTCTGAAGCAAAAAATAGAATTCAAGTGCACTGAGGCTGGTGGAATGTGAAAAATCATTTGATGTTTCTAGCTTGTAACTCCGGCAATATGAAGCAATAATGCAATATTGTCATTATGTAAATGATTTTGAATGTTGATTACCATTGGTAATGATGAAATCTAACATTAGAAAAAAATCTTGCTTAGCGTTAAATTACACAATTATTCAAGCATGTCAGAAATAACTATGCAGAGACCTATTTTTATCATAAGAACCCATCTTAACTAGTTGAAAAATCATCCTTGTGATTCATCCTATTTTATAAACAAAAGGTGCTGACCTTTGGCACCGGAGAGGGAAATGGGTTCTGTGCTTAAAGAGCTCTGCTAATGACCTGGAACACTTGCTTGGGAGGTAATGATATTATAATGTTGATAATGAGACTTTATAAAGCCAAAAAGATTAGAAAGATCATTCCAAATACATTTCAGACTCACAAGTTCCTTCCCTGACTTCCTCCCTCTTGCTAGCTGGCTTGGAAACGAGTCGCAGGCAATCTTTCCCAGTGGCCGATCCTCCACCACCATTCGAGCGACTCATGGCGGGCCCTTGCTGCGCTTAGCCATTGCCCTGCAAAGCGATCTGCTCTGAGAGCAAATCTTTTTGTGAAAGTGTTCCTAAATGTCAGCACTTACTAGTGCGCGCAGAGCTCCGAATAGAGCCCGTGCTGGGAAGAACAGGAGCAAACTAGGCTCCTTCCCATGGAGAGGCCTGCGCTGCCCTATCCCTGGGCCCCAGGGAGCACCCGGCTGCCACGCGCGGGCCGCAGGCTCTTACGTGCCTGTGCCCCAACGCCCTCCCCTCTGAAGCTGGGAAATTGTATAATGGAGGGGTGCGTGATATCAAGTCCAGCCAGAATCAATCAATCAATCCATTGATTATTATCTCCACCGCAGGAATCCCTCAGAATCTGGACTTACCCCCATCCCAAGTGGTAGTACGCAGCACTGTGCTGTTGATGCCGTGAGCTCCGTTGAAGACAGAGATCAGAATCTTGTACTCTGTGTATGGATCCAAGTGGCCGATGACATAAGAGGTCGCACCTGGGAAGATTCTCCGAGACCCGTCTGAGGTAGCCGAACTCCAGAACAGTGTGTAATATTCAACGTCGCCCTGGAGGTCTTGCAAAGCTGTGGACAGTGAGTGTGCAGAACAATGTAAGCGGCTGATCTAGAAGATTCTCAGGGGGAAGACACAACAAGCTCCACCCTGGCTGGTTCTAGCATGAGAGAGAAGAAAACATACAGCAACGTTGCTTTATGAAAGGTTTAGAAACTTCTTTGTGCTGGTGCTAGCTGTATTCAATTTTTTAAGCAAATTTCTGTTATTTTCTTTTCCCCATAATTTATTGCTTAGAGTTCCACATAGACTATAAATTCTCTCTCTCTCTCTCTCTCTCTCTCTCTCTCTCTCTCTCTCTCTCTCTCTCTCTCTCTCTTTTATTCATTTATTTAGGTTCCAGGGATCAAACTCAGAACCTTGCCTTTACTTGCCAGGCAGGCACTCATACTGCTGAGTTATCTCCTTGGCCCAAGAACTTAAACTCTTCAATTTCCTTTAAATACTTTCACTCTGCTACTTGATGCTCAAAACTTGGATATAATACTTATGAAAGAAAACTACATAAAATAAAAGTTTCTAACATATGGCATTACTTCTGTCCCTGTATCACATAATCCGTCAAAGGAGTCTGTGTAATACAAAGGAAAACTCTTCAAGACATAGATCCTCAAGGCATTTTTAAACTGCTCACAAAGGCTGTGAAGGGTGCCTGGAAGGACGCCTACCTGGAACCCCTGGTGGCCCAGTGCCAGTGGGGTGGGGCTCTGTAGCCTGCCTTCCTGAACTTCTACCTCAGTAGGATCCAGGAGGGAAATTGGATCTCTAACCAGTCTTGCTCTCCCCCTTTTCTCCGGGTTCTCTGTACTCCTACGGTGTGGATGAGCTCCAAAAAGACAGCCACATCAACCACTCCTTATGCCACAAATAGAATTCATCACTCTCTCCGTCCTTAGCCTTATGTCTTTGTCTCCCTGTCCACGCCTTTCTCCAGTTCTTGCCCTAAAGTCCACCTCATGCTATCTGCCTCTAGTGATTCCCTCAGAAAGCGGACTTGAGAATGGCCGTGCCTGCTGGGGTGGGACATAGCTCTGCTACTGCATCACTGTTATTTTTAAGGCCTTCAAGAGGTGCGATGGCCTTGGTGTGCACTAGGGTGACGAGCGCATTGTGCGCTTAGCCACCTCCTGATGTGGCTAGCCCAGTGCAGAGCCTTACTCTGCAAATGGAAAGGAGACAGTGACATTTCTCCATATAGCTGCTGAAGTGTGATTTCTCCAACCTGTGAGATCCCAATCTCTGCATATTTTTCCTTGAAGGACCCCTTTTCATTAAGATCTTGGGAGGCATGCATAAAAAAAAAATAGAGGTTGTTTTTTATTTTTTTTTAAACTTTTCGTATGCACACTATAGCTTTCACTATAGCAGTATTTTAAAGAGTGTGGTGAGCTGGTATAGTTTGCGGAGTTTATGTCAGGAAACCCCAAACACTTAATTTGCAAAACTCTGGGGACTGGGATGTTTCTTTTCTCTGATGCCGTGAAATGTAAACATGTTTAATAATGAGGTCATTATTATTCATTGGCAGCAATGCCTATTCATAGACTCCAGCATTTTCCTACAGGAGCATATCAGCCAGGTAGAGCAAAACCACCTGTGTTAGGAGTGGAAAGTTCATTTCTTTCATTCAGAAATACCCTCTCTGGGCTGACAGTATTATTAGTATTATTACTCATTAGTTTGTGGCTGCTGTGGTTTAGTGGAATGTATACTAGATTTGAAGCAGATGTTGCATTTTAGCCTAAGTGAGATTAGGAAGCCAAGCCCTTAAGATACAGTATTAATAAAGGGCTTTAAAATTGTTTACCAATAGAAATGATTTCGCCTGGCTTATGACATGTGCTTGGTATTTCTTAAATCAGGTTCTAATTGCCCTGCTCAGCATGATGACATTCCCTATATTGAGACCCAGGTTCAAGATGCACATCGGTTGATCCCACATTATTCTCTGGAGGAGATCCCAGTACATGCCCGTCTTAGCCACCAACCGTATGTCAGCCCTCAGGAGCAGAACAGAGCCTAGCTCCCCGAGGATGACGGGAAGCGCTGGTGGTGCAGCTCCACTGTGGATGGCTTGTGACCTGCTCCGGGGCCCTGGGGAGCACACGCTGGCATCAGCCTGGCACAGCAGGGGCCGGTGGCACTCTGCCTGTCCTGCCTTCTGCCAGCATCTGCTTCAGAGTTTGTTATGGTTGAGATGTATGAAGATGTCCCGCCAGGGCAGATGCTTGGCACGTGGCTGGGCTATGGGTGCTGAGGGTCGGGCTGCTGTGAGGAGGGTTTGCCTGGAAGAGGTGGGCGCGGGCCTGGCCTGCAGAGCTCATCTGCCTCCCCGACTCCTCCCTGCCTCTGTGGCACCCTGCCCTGTGCCATGACGTCACGCCTTGCAGCCAGCTGAGAATGGGGTGAAACCTCTGCAAACCACAAGGCCACGTAACCCTCCGCTCCTTTAAGTTTGGGTGTTGGGTATTTTATCCCAGGGATGGGATAGTCACTAAGACAGCGCTCTCTTTTATATCCACGCATCTGCTGCAGTCCGCAGTCCAACACAGAGGGAAACAGAGAAGCAGGTGTTTCTTTAGATGTTGTATCATCCCCTAGGAAGGTCTGGAGCCTGCGGGCGAGGAGTCCGCGTTGACACTGTTCCCGTAGGGCCTGGGAGCCTGAGCGGGCTCCTCCTAACTGGTGGCCATCTAAGGAATTCAGGAGTCAACAGTAGTTCCCCAGAGTAATACGGTATTACAGGCTGCTTGGCCTTGAATTTGCCTGAGTGAAGAAAGTGATTAAAGCTGACAGAGCTAGGACGATGGGGTGGACTTAACCTTCCCTGTTGAGAACACTGGGCCTGAGTGTGGTTCTCTGTGAAGAAGAAAATATATCACAAGACAAAAGAAAAACTATTGCGAACCCTCAAAAGCAGGGGTTATTTTTCTGCATGCCATTCTTTCTCTGAGAAGGGGCCAAGGGTTTTATCATCTATTAACATGGTGTTCCTTAAAAGTAACGAAAACAAGGCATTTATGAAAAAAAGCAGCCTCTAGGATATAGGAAGAGCCAAGAAGATGGGTGTGGGATTGGCAGCAAGGAAGGTGCCTTAAATAATGAAAGCAGCCGGGCATGGTGCTGCACACCTGTAATCCCAAAAGCCTGGAAGGCTGAGTGAGGCAGGAGGGTCACAAGCTTCAATTCAACCTAGCCTGGGAAACTTAGCAACTTAGTGGGAGCATGGAGAGAGAGAGAGAAAGAGACAGAGAGACAGAGAGAGAGACAGAGAGAGACAGA
>PVJA010006371.1:0-10565 GCA_004027025.1 Myocastor coypus
TTTTTTTTTTCCTGCTGGGTGGTCAAGGGCAAGTCAAAGCAAGACCTGTATAACAAAACATTCATTCTTTTTTGTATCTTCCAGGGTCAAATCCCCTCAGGATTAGGTTTGAGACCATAGACAGTACTTTGTAGAACTGTTGTTAGTGTCAGCCTTCGGGATGAGTCATGGCCATTGCTTGGCCAGTTTGCTTTCTGTGAAAGCCTGAGAGAATATTTTTCTCTGGGTGACTCTCCTTAGATGCATTATATTTCATTCATCCCTTTCCTCTGAGGTCCCATAATCTCCTTGACCAGAAAATTTGGGACACCTCTGAGTTATAGGATATTACAGCACAGGTTCTCTTATATCCTGAGTCCTTACTGACCTTGAGGGCTAGGGCCAAAATATTGGCTATCCTTATAGCCCTTCTTTTTCTCCAATTGTTGGTCTGTTAACTTACATTCTTAACCCTCCAGCAGAAAAGCTTTGTGATACTATTACTCTATAACATAGGTACTTGAGCTTATCATCACTGGCTTTCTGAGTATCAAATATCTTTGACTTAGCTTGGAATTGATATTTTCTGACCATCATTGATATTCTAATAAATTTTCATACAATGTGATATAAACAGTTACACAATTTTTACACAGACATTTGGAAATTCAAGAAAATACAAAATTGTAGCCTGTTAAGACAATGGTATTTGGCCCAGTCTCTTATTTTCAAGTACTACTCTTGAGAGAGAGAATGACAGTAACTGAGTTTACACCGGGAGCAGTACACATCAAAAAGACAAGAGTGACATGCATTCCAAGCATAATTTTAGTGTTACATTGTGCTATTATGTTGTATTTTTAGTCTTTCTTTCTTTCTTTCTTTCTTTCCTTCTTTCTTTCTTTCTTTCTTTTCTTGTTGTTTGATATGTGAGCCAAGGCTTTGCTGCATAGTTCAGGCTGCCCCAGAATTCCCTATATAGCCTATGCTGGCCTTGAACTTGTAGCAATCTTTGTGCCTCAGCTTCCCAGTGTTGGAATTACAAGTGTGCACCATCATCTCTGGCTGGTTGTTTATTCTTGAGCACTGACATATCTGTTTTCAGTCAGGTTAAAAACTGTGTTGCTGTCCCTGTTTTAGCTGAGTTCTTTTAAAACAGGAATGAGTGGTCTGTGTCTTTTTTCTCTTTTTGCTCTTTGCTGATAGGGTGGTATAAACTGGTTGGTTTTAAGATATTAAATCAACTCTGAATTGCTTAAATAAGCCCATTTTTGTTACAAATTTTGCATCTGTATTGAGGACAGAGACTATATAATGCCTTTTCTTGTAATGTCTTTGGTTTTGTTGTAAGAAAAAGTAGTCTCATCAAAGGCATTGAATAGATTCTCTTCTTTTTAAATTGCAAGGATAGATTGGTATTATTTCCAATTTAAAGTTTTGCCCAAACCCATTAGTCAAGCCACCTGGCTTCTGTGTTTTCTTTGTAGATATTTAAAAGTACAGTTATAATTTCCTTATTATATATAGGACTGTACAGCTCTAAAGTCTTCTTGAATAAAGTTTGGAATTTTTATGTCTTTCAAGGAATACTGCTGTTTCCTTTTGGTTGTCAAACTTATTGACATAAAGTTATGGATAACATTTCCTTCCTACACATACAATAGCCAGTAATGTCACTTCTCTTAATCTTCATATCCATAATTTATGTCTTCATTCTATCTTAAATAACATTCTGACTGGACAGTTAGCAGTTTTGTTGATCTCAAGAACAAATTTTTGGTTTCAGTTATTTTCTCAGTCAGCTTTCTGTTTACTAACTCACTGCTTTCCATTTTGGCTTTTATTATTATATTTCTTCTATTTACATTGATCACATTTACTCTTAAAGTTGACACAGTAGTTAAAATGTTTTAAAACATTCTTTTATAAAATGTTCATTTTACTTCTCAGGGCTACCAAAAGTTATACACCAAAATCATTCGTGTTCTTTCCATTTTTCAAATGAGCGTGTTTTACTTATTATATTTGAGTACATTTTATTTGTATTGCTCCTCAGAGCAACCGATCCTTTCTTCATTGGATCAGGTCATTTCAATCCAGCGTACTTCTACTCACCCATTGTGGTTTTCATTTTTAGAAATTTGATTCTCTCCTTTAAAATAGAGCCGCTGTTTCAAGTTAATTTTGCGGTATATGGAGTACACTTGTAGAATTTACCTTACTCATCCTTGTCTGATAATTTCAACACCTCTGTCATTTTCAAGCCTCTTATAGTGGCTTAATCCCCCTGCTCACCCATTATGGTGGCGATTTTCTTGCTTCTTGGAATGTCACACGATTTTTCTTTACATTTTATGTATTTGATACAGGGTCTCACTATGAAGTTCAGACTCATAGTGATCCTCCTGTTTTAAGCATCCCCACCACTGGGATTATAGGTGTGCACAACCATGCCCAGACTCAAGGGCAAGCTCAGCGCTCCCTGAGGGCAGGGTCAGTACAGCATGCTGGACCAAAATCGAACCCTGATCCCTGTGCTTGTCAAAGCAAGTACTTAGCCCACTGAGCTATCTCGCTGGACCTCAAACAAATTTTTATTGAATGCCAAACACTGTGAGTTATGTCTTTTAAATAAGAAATATTTTTCAATTCCTACAAATGTTCTTTATTGGGAGGATGCATTTTAAGCTGCTTAACAATGTTAAGCCTCACAAATCTTGAGTTAGGATTCGTTAGGTAGCTCAGTGTCCCGTCCAGGTTAGTGCTGACTGTACCTTTCGACTAAGGCGGCCTTTTCTGAGTGCTCTACCCTATGCCTCATGACTCTTGGCAGTTCTGTCTCTGCCTAACAAGATCAGGCACTACTTGCAACCTGATATGAGCTCACAGCACTGCTCCCTCAGATTCCTTCCAGCTTCACAGCTGCTACTGTCCGTTGTCTTATATGCACGTACTGATCGGTTCTTAGCTTATCACTTGGAATTCCATGTTTTTCTCTGCTAAGCTTCCTCCTCTTTGCTACCATGTACCTTGAACTCTAGAGGTCCTACTGATTCTAGATGTCTTGCCTATATCTTCGCAATTCGTGAATCTGCGGTCCATACTGACTTACGCCTGGAAGACCAGAGAAAGCAAGAATAGCATCTACTTGGTTAACGAACACTAGAGATAATTCCAGTACCTTCTTGCTTTTTGTAGGCTTCACTGAAACACCTACTTAATATCATTTCAAGGGAAAAATATGGTATTCTTCCTCTCTGGCAAAGTTAAAAGAAAAAATTGGTGCGAGTTCCTGAAAATACAGGATAACCACTTGATAAGTGTTCTGTATGAAACAGGAAACCCAAAGAAAATTATATAACAGCAGAACTGTGTGTGCCACTGTTTTAAACATTAATACTTGCTTTTAAGAGTAGAGCAAGAACATGTAATTTATATTACATTTACCAGTTCAAAGGATCTTCTCCAGTTACCATGCTTTTTCTTTACCTTCCTTGCTGTCTGTTTTGACTTCATAACCATTAGGAAGAGCTATTAGTGGGAAAGAAGATGTCTCAGGTATTAAAGTGATTGGTAGAGAGCACAATGACTCCTTATTCCTGAGAATATTTTTACTAGAAGTTAATACCAATTCAAATGTAATACCAATGCTCACAGCTTTAGTTATCATGGAAGAATTTGCAGCTATCTCGGGATCTGAGTAAAAACATTTTTAGTCAGAAATTTCACTCTTAACTGAAGAGCATAATATGGCAATATTCACTTTGGGGAATTTTAGTAGATGGCAAAAAAATGTAATCTATTTAGATATTAAGTTGAACATAGGCCTGAATAATGTGGTTAAGAATAATTGGGATTCAATTATTCAAAGCTTCAAAGAGGACTTTGACAAGTGGAATTCCCTAAATTTACATTTGTGGGGTAAAGCTGGAGTGGTGAAATGATTTCAGCACCACAGTTTAATTTCCTGCCTCTCTTAGTCCCTCTGGGAGGTAGTTTTCAGTAAATTGGAGAAATTTATTTCTACATTTCTATGCAAAAACGTGAAAGGTGAGACTGAGTCCTCCTGAAAGATATACGAAGCTGGAACAAGAAGATGTGAGAGGGAGGGAGAGGGAAAGGGAGAGGGAGAGAGAGGAAGAAGGAGGAGGCTGAGAAGAGAGGAGAAAGGAGAGAGGAGAGAAACAGAGACAGAGAGAGACAGAGTAAACCCCAAAGACAGTTTTCTGTGGCCCACAAATTTTAAGACTCTAACACAGTTTCCCTACTTAGCAGACTCACCAGACCATAACAATATCAATCTGTTACACTTCAGCCACTTTCTGTGCCATTTATCCTACATAAATCAGTTGTCCAACAGCTCAATGGTTTTTCAGCTGGCCGAAGTAATTTAATTGATTTAGATTAGCCACGAAACATGAATATGGATAACTCAACATATAGGAGAAGAAGAAGACCTATTATGCCCAGTTATCAATATTAGCTATGGCTGCGGTGGTACTGCAGATCTGTAATCCTGGCACTCAGGAGGCCAAAGCAAGAGGATCACCCCAAGTTTGAGGCCAGCCTGATCTACATAGTAAATTCCAGTCCAGCTTCCACTGCACTGTGGCACCCTGCCTCAAAAACCACAACCAAGCACTCTCCTTGTCCCAAATAACCTTTCGTAAGATTTTAGGGTGTTGTCTAGAAAAAGCTCTCCATTCCACACATAAGAAAACTGAGATTTGAGAAGAACAATCCATAGAGCTGCATCGTAGTGGATGTTAGGGTCAGCAATGAGAAAACAGCTTTGCCAAGTACCCAGGTTAAAAATTCAGGGTATAATAAATGCTCCCTGATTCACGCAGATGTAAACACTATGATTGGGAAAACATCTGTTTTAGCAGACCTGAACTCAAGTTAGAAAATATTGTGGGAGTATGAAGTCTAACACAGAAGCATTGTGAGCAGATTGCATATTATCATTTTTTAAAATAATACCTACCTTTTAAAATCAACACATTATTTCATTAATTCTCAGCACAACTCCCAGAAGTAGGAATTTAGCTAGCCATCTCAAACATAAGGAAACCCCAGTCTACAGGGATTAGATACTGATTCCAAATCAAGCAGCCAGAAGGCACAGAACCTGCCAGGACTCTGAGGAGTGCTTTGGCCCCAGCCTGTCCTGATAAGTCTTGGTATGCAAAGCACTGCACTGCATGGAAATCTCGGTCCGTAAGCCATCCTAGGAGAAGCAGAGACAATGTCAACCTCACCTCCCACGTCCCTTTCACTAGTCCAAGATCCCGAGAAGGAGCAGCAAGACAGGAGAGGCATAGAGTGGGCTGGGACAGGCTGCAGAGCGGCAGTGGGAACACATAGATCACAGAGGTCTCAGGATAGTTGCAGCTGGGAGTTCCTGTTTCTTTCCTCTGCTTGTCTCTGCCATAGTTATCCCAACTTACTGTACCATTCACAACACTAGGTTAGCTGGAGCCAGGGCACAGGCTTGCTCTGGGCCCCTGGCCAGCAGAGGGTGCCCTGATGAGACCCACGCAGCAAGAGGCACTGCTCACCCATTTAGGACTGTCCGAAGCCTCTAGTGGACAGGCAAAGATTGGGGCTGGGTAGGAAGGCTTCACATTAGGGCTGGCTTCTGGTTCCAGAAGAGAAGCTCACTGTTCTGTCTGTTAGTCTGTTTTCGTTTTGTCTTTAGAGATAATGATCATCTGTTCTCCCATGAGGAAAAAAACCGTTGCTCTATCTACTTGGCTTTCCTCAGTGCTCAGAGACTGAAGGACTCATCCAGAAGGAGCTGGGCACACCCTGGCCAGGTGGAGTCTCTTCTGGTTTTTAAGAAATTGAAGGAGGGTTAAATAACCAACTGGGCAAGTGCTGAGGGCAAGGACGATGCCCATCCCGTAGGCTTCCCTAGGCTTGCGGTCTTGGACTGTCAGTGCTCCTCCAAGGGCCAAGTTCTAGCCAAAGCTTACGTTTCTGAAACAGATTTCATGAAATTATTTTATTTTATTTTATTTTTAACATAATTTTAATGTTAATATTTATTTCAATATTCTTTGCCTTCTATATTAAAAATCCATATCTGTATAGTTAAAATGTATGTTTTGTTTTAGTTTTTGTTTTTTATTTATTTATTTATTTATTTATTTATTTATTTTATTTTATTTTTTTTTTTTTTTTGGCTTTTTGAGACAGGGTCTCGCTATGCAGTTGAGGCTGGCCTTAAGCTCACTTTTGTAGCCCAGGCTGGTCTCGAACTCACACCAATCCTCCTGCCTCAGCCTCCCAAGTGCTGGGATTACAGGCGTGTGCCACCACACCTGGCTGTTTTGTTTTAGTTTTTAAACAGCAATAAAAAATAGAGTTCACTGCCAGCTTCCTAAGTTTGATGTAACTGAGGAGTCCTGATGCAGTGAGGGCTGATAAGAAAAGGTCCATCTCCAGTAGTTATTTATGAATGTCTCTTTCCTCCTTTTTTAATTGAGAGCCAATTCACATAACATAAAACTCTCCTGTAATGTGTACAATTCCATGTTTTTCTACGTCTTTCCAAAGATGGATGTGTTTCTAGCTCTCTAATTCCAGAACATTCTCCATAGCCAGGTATCTCCCATTCTGCTCTCCTTTAATCTCCTGGCAACCACCAGCGCACCCCCTACCTCTTGCCTATTCTAAACTTTTCTTCTGAATAAAATTATACAATACAGGTTCAGTTGCAAATGGCTTCTTTCACTCAGCAAGGTATTTCTATAATTTGTTCTGTTGCAGCACACATCAGTATTTTATTTGTATGCATATGATTTTAAACAGCTTTGTGGAGATACAATTATCACACTACATGATGAATTCATGTAAAGTATGAGATCAACGAAGTTGAATATACCTCAGGCATGTGCAAATATCTCCAGTCAATTTTAGAGAGTTCTCATTACTTCACGGAAAAATCTCATAATTTTCTACTATAATTGCCTTATCTCTCTCAGTCCTCACCAACCCACCCCACCTCTTAGCTCCAGAAAACTACTAGTTTGCTTTCTATATTATAGATTTCCCTTTTTGAATTTCATGCATATTGTACACAAATCATTAACTCTTTCTTTTTTTAATTTAATTTAACTTTATTTTGAAGAATATAAACAAAAGCAAAAACAAATAGCAGATAGGACAATACACAGGAATATATATGCTACAGATTTCCAAAACAAAAATAGCTAATTAACAATGGTTGCAATATTATCTATTTTTATCATCAGATCTGTGGCTCAGATTAACAGGAATAGTTATGCAAGATTTGGCGGACAATTGATTATTAGTGCTTGCTTTCAAGAAACCTTAATTTTTTTTTTCTATTTTCTTGTGTTCTTTAATTTTTTTAATGTTTACTTTATACAGAGCATAATAACAATTGATAAGACTTTAGAATCATTACATATTTAACCAAGGATGAGACCAAGATGAGAAGTATTTAGCCATGGTTTTTGTATCGCACGTTGTTGTCCTCAATGTAGTTGTTTAGATCGCAGATATCAGCATGCAAAGTTAATGAAGGTGAAAATTCTAAACATTAACTACTATTTAAAAAGAACTGATGGAAGTGAGCAGTACAGTTATTTCAGCCAAACTGCATATATACTCGTATGTTTTCCCCTTCCTTTTTTCCTATCTTTTCTGCTTTCTCTCATCTTCAACATTGACGCCTTAAGTTCAGTTTCTTTCCATTTTACTATAACTGTTATAGCTTTTATCTATTCCTTCAGGTGCTTACACAGAGAGAGAATGCAATATTTACACACGTGGGTCTGATTGCTTTCACTTATGAGTGCAGCCTCTGGATGCATCCACTTGCCTACGAAGGTCTCAAGATTGCCTTTCTTTATAGCTGAGTAACACTCCATTGTATAAAAACACCACATCTTTCTCATCCATTCCCCAAGTGATGGCAAGTTTGGTTGTTTCCAAAGTTTAGCTGTGACAAATTGTGCTGCTATAAACATGGGTGCACATAAAGCTCTATGGTTTGATGTTTTCAGTTCTTTTTGGGAAATATCCAGAAGGAAAACAGCTGGAATCAATGAGATTGCCAGTCCTAGGCTTATTTTTTTGTTTGTTTGTTTGCTTTCATTCACGTATTTGGCACAGGATCTCACTATGCAGCTTGGACTGGTAATGATCCTCTTGTTTTCAGCTCCCTAGTACCGGGATTACAAGCATGTGCCACCACCCCTGGACTCATTCACCAGCTCAGTGTGCCTGGAGGTGGGCTGGCACGGCGTGGTGGTCCTGGGATTGAATTCTCTCCTTGTGCTTACGAAAACAGGTGCTTAGTCCACTGAACTATCTTGCTGGGCCAGTCCTAGCTTTTGGGGGAGTCTCCACACTGCTTTCCATAGCGCTTGTACCAGGGTATATTTGTACCAACAGTGGAGAAACCTTCCTTCTCCCCCACAGCCTCTCTGGGATTTTTTATTAGTTGATTTCTTTATGATAGCAGTTCTTTCTGGGGTGAGATGGTATCATAATGTTGTTTTAATTTGCATTTCTTGAATGGCTAGTTGTGTGGAACAATTTTTCATATATTTGTTTGCCAGTTGTATTTCCTCCTCTGAGGAGTCTGTATTCATTTGATGCCCATTTTTGGATTGTATCTTTGAGTTTTGGAGTCCTAATGTTTTTTAGTTCTTTATATATTCTAGATAGAAAACGTTTGCCTGAGTGATTGTTAGGAAACACTTTTTTCCCATTTGTGGATTGTCTTTTCACTATTTGGTGATTTCTTTTAACATGCATAATCTCAGTAAGATGAGATCCTAGTTGATTCTTTGAAGTGTTTCCCATGCAGTTTGGGTTTTGTTCATGAACTCTCTGCCTGCCTCTGTATCTTTAAGATTTCTGCCTATTTTCTCTTCTAGGAGATTTAGTGTTTTTGTTATAATGTTTAGATGTTGATTCGATTCTGACTTTAGTTTAGTACATGGTGATAGACCCAGGTCTAGTTTTAGTTTTTGACATGTGGAGAGCCTATTTTTCAAGCACCATTTATTTACTTATTTATATATCATTTATTTATTTATTTATTTATTTATTTATTTATTTATTTATTTATTTATATTTTAGGGAAGGTTCTACAGGGTTCCAAGGTCTCAGTACTAGATCAGACTCATAGTGATCAGCCTGTCTACAGCCTCCCAAGAGCTGAGATTTTAGGGGTATACCACCACACCTAGTCTCAATTTTCATCTCAGCTTGCCCAGGGGCAAGGCTGGCACACCGGGCCCAGAAGATGGAACCCTTAGCCCTTGGCCCACTTGCAGGCACTTTGACCCACTGAGCTGTTGGCAGTCCCTTCCAACATCATTTATTAAATAGGTTATCTCTCTTCCAATGAACATGTTGGGCCCCTTTGTCAAAGATAAAGTCGCTGTTTTTGCAGTTGTATCTGCATCTCCTAATTTGTTCCATTGATCCGAGCGTCGTTTCTTTGCTCGCACCACGTTGATTTCGTCGCAGTGGCTTTGTAGTGCAATTTTAAAACAGAGACTAATGCCTCCTGCCTTGTCTGTGTTGCCCAGTATTGTCCTTGCTATTCTAGGTCTTTTCTGGTTCCAATAAATTTTAGGAATGTTTTATCTAGATCTTTGAGGTGTGTTGATGGTATTTTGATAGAGATTGCATTAAATCTGTATAACAATTTTGGGAGTATGACAATTTTTCACTATATTGGTTCTTCTTATCTGGGAGCAAGGAATATCTTTCTATTTTTAAAAAGAAAATCTTCTTTGATCTCTTTCAGAGTGTTGTAATTTTCATTGTACAGATCTTTTATTTCCTTTTTAAGGTTAATTCCTGAATATTTCTCTCTTTTTTTGGATGCTATTGTGAAGGGCATTTTTCTCTAATCTCTCCCTCTGAGTTTGTTATCTGTGTAGAGGAATGCTATTGATTATTGGGTGTTGACTTTGTATTCTGATACTGAATTTATTTATTAATTTTAGGAGCTTCTTGGTGGAGACTTTTGGGTCTTCCACTTAGAGCATCATGTCATCTGCACATAATAAAAGTTGAACTTCTTCTTTACCTATTCTTGTTTCTTTTATTTCTCTCTCTTGTCTAATTGTTCTGGCTAATGATTCCAGCACTACATTAAATAGGAGTGGTGATAGTGGACATCCTTATCTTTTACCTGATTTGAGAGTAAAAGCTTTCAGTTTTTCTCCATTCAAAATTGTGTTGGCTTTTGTTTCTTCACACACGGCTCTTATCATGTTGAGGTAGAGGTCATCTATTCCAATTTACTGTAGAACTTGACAATGAATGAGTGTTGTACTTCACCAAAATCCTGTCTGCATTTATTGAGATGATAATGTAGAATTTTCTTTTGGCACTACTGACATAGTGTATTACATTTATAAACTTGTGTATGTTGAACCATCCTTGTATCCCTTGGATGAGTCCTATGTGGTCATGGTGGGTATTCTTCTTGAAGATTTGCTGTATTCTATTTTCTAGTATTCAGAATTTTCATATCTATGTTTATGAGGGAGATTGATCAGTAATTTTCTTTTTTGGTTGAATCTTTTTCC